>JALLOT010000335.1:0-21462 GCA_036939595.1 Thalassiosira livingstoniorum | reverse complement strand
ATCTTGGGATGAAAGCAATTGATTCATTCATTCCTTGATATGCATCAACAAAATATACAAAGTATTTTCTATCAGTATTGTTAGCTAGAACCAAGAAATCATCACAATACTTTTTGTGTTGTTTATCTTTGTAGTATTGTTGCACAGGGCACTTTCTAGAACAGCAAGGGTGGCTGCTTTTGTTAAAGGATATGAACTGTCCTGGCACAAATGTTTTTGTGCAGCTTCATTCAGAGATAAAAAGACATGCCTCAATTAATGGCACTTATCACCAATGTTAGTCACTCCCTTCCCTGGACAATAGGCAGTGAGAAATTGCTTGAAATGCCAAAGATGCATGATCTTCTTTGCCCAGGGCTCATATCCCTTCAAGTGGACTTTGTAGTCTATGCCCAGACTTTCAGTTACCACTCCTTTGAAATATGATTCATACCTTCCAAGACACCTGTACTTGACTGCCATCTTGAGTTTGATTCGCAGAAAGTTCACTTGATCTTGAGTCATGATGTTGCTTTTCCACTCATATCTGCCAAATTTAGTAGTCTTGTTGAGTGCTACAATCAATATTGCATATGCATTGGAGGAGGCAACAACTCCTATGAAAACATTGCAATCCAAATCTCCACAAACACTGAGACACTCAAGTACTGTTTTAAACTTCAAAAAAATCTATGGCATCAGCTTTGGTCCTCCACCATTGCACCCTATCTCATCCTTTTGAATTCAACATGCTGCAGACAACTCAAAATCAAATTCCAATTCAACATCCCCAAGATACTTCCCCGTTGGGATGCGATGACATATTGCTGTTGTGGAGTTTTGTTCTGTCATGGCAGTACCACCAACTTTGACAGTGGTGCCAAAAAAGGAGTGGAAAACTTGTGATTTATTTAAAGAATCCAAAACAGCTGCCACCTGTAAACCCACCAAAGAGACATCTTGGGAGAGTTGTGCATTATGATCAGTGGTGTAATGAGTCGTTGATGATGCTTCTTAGGTTAGAGATGGCGGTGAATGGATAGGATGCACCATGATGACAATTGCAGCAATGATGGCTTGTAGTTAATTTGTGTACTGTGTGGCAGAATGGGATTGAAATGAGGACTAGTGAAGAATTGGTGTATTTAGACAGATTAGTGTTAAACAAAAACAAATTCAGTAATTAGAAAGAGTAATCTGGTTATTATAGACTATCATCATCATCAAAGCATAAGTACCTTTAGCTCTGAAATTTGGATTCATTGTTTTTGTCAACTACCTACATGCACAATGCGGTACTTAAATACTTGCCTCTACCTATTGCATCTGATCAATATTAGTGCTGTCTTGTCATACTTCTTTCAACTCTTCATAGATTGGTGAGTTTGTTCTTCTCAACTGGCTCTATCTTGTCCCAGATATTTATCCCATCAATCCATTCACCTCTGGAAATGCCTAATTTTTACTTTTCAGTAGAATTTCAGCCAGTCACATCAAACATAATAATGCACAATGAGTATAAACTACAGAGGTATTAAGAGTGGTAGGTTATCAGCTCTATAGTGAAGCTAGATACAAAGCCCTTCATCTTAAACAGCGGGTGACAATCCCATCTATGGGTAGACCTAGGGTAGACCTGTGGCTTATCCTCACTGATATTGTCTCTAAGTGTTGTTTAATAATCCTGAACTGGATCTATTTTCCATTCTTGCTTAACTTTCTTCTGATGGGAATATTCTCTCCCCTTCATGAAGATTGGCATTGTCAGCAATTGATAAGAGTCTTTTGTTGTGAAGAGGAATGTATTTGGTCCAACAACATTTGGATAAAATATAACTGTGAATAGAATGTAGATTCTTTGGTTCCTTTTGGTACACCAAGTACTTACAGGGAATAATTTTATGAAAGTGACTTCCAAATTGAATTTATTACTACAAATAATATTTCTTTATGGGAAACTACTTCAAATAAACAAAACATTCATTGAGTATTTTATAATATAAACACAATTTAATAACACTTTACCTCTTACCTCAGACAGTAAATGCATTCTAAAATCAATCTTGTGAGGTTCTGTATAAGTTTTTAATTATAGTGATGTTATTTCAAAAAGAAAAATGTTGATTGGAATTTAATTGTAAACTTTCTATTAACATGAAATGAAGGACTTATCATAATATAACCTAATCAAAAATGAAATTTGCAGGTGAATATTGAATCAAAAAATGTTATCACTACAGTTGGTACTGGCATCAACTTCAAATAAGTGAAACTTTATATTATGATTTGTGACAAATATCGACAAAATTTTCCATTACATGGGTTTGAAAAATAATTTACCTACCATTCACATTATTAGGTAAAATTGTCACAGCACAATGATTGCAGCCTTAATCCATGTTTAAGAGGAGGTAGAAAAATGATATGTGTGTTTCTATGGTGAAATCTATGAAGTTGGGGAATTAGGGAAACCAAATCAAAAGATGGGAAAATTTTAGTTCCCCTTGAAAACAATTATTTTTGCTTTGGAAGGATGTTTCAGATTATGACCAACTTAAGTTACTTAAGACTTAAGGCTGTTATGTGGTACATTTTTGTGGGTTTTTGCTGTGAGATGTGGGATATTATATGTAACTTGGTATCTTTTTTCAACTACTGTTAGTAATTATTCATATTTTTGTTAGATTTCTCTGTAGATTTTTGCATTAATTTCAGTGTTTGTTCAGTTAACTATACCTTTATTTTTGTAAAGTAACTGCTGTAAATCTATCTACAGGCTCATTTGCCATTGGAAATTTCTTTGCACTCTTTTTGTATGCTCTTGTTTCCATTGGTTGTAGAAATTTTCTAGTTTTATTTTATAAATAACTTGAATGAATTTTCTTGAAAATTTCTTAAATATTTGTGAATTTTCTTGTAAGATTGTTTTAAGTTTTTAGTGAATGGCTGAGAAACTTTTGTGGTTTTGACATTTTAGATTGAAATTTACAGGAACATCACCATTGTTGTGATCTAATTGTTCTTGTTTTGAATTTATCTAATAACAAATATTTGATAAGAACTATTACTATTATTATTTGTTTGTATGCAATCAATTCTTGCAAATAGGAGCTTTTCAACTAAGGGTGTGAGAAAATTTTAGTCACTAGGTTTTTGCTGAGCATAAAAATCTATTTCTCTAGATGATGTATACATATTTACCCCAAAACAAAAAATCAAGTTTTGATGAAGTACGCTTCTAAATGTACCCATCAAATAGGTGTTTTATTGCAAATTTTTGATGTTCTCCAGATAAATTCTGAATTACTTTTGCAACAACTGTGTTGGTAAATTGGTACACCAAACAATCATAGTATGGTACTTCTGAACATCTACAGCACAATCCTGTAAAAATTGTTTAAAGTGTTGAAACCCATTAAGATGTTTGTCAAAATTTCTTGACCATTTTTTCTTTGATTTAAATTTACTTTGTACATTCTTTTCAGTATTCAATGTCAAACTATGCTCTTCTTTGTAATATACATAACATTTCACTGCATGTGTGCATTTTCCACTAAGTCTTTTTGTCACTTCCTCTATGGCTAGGTGCTTTGATGATTCACCTTCATCAGTTCATTAAAAAATATCACAAATATTTTTTTGGTTTTGCTGCTCTTGTACTTGTAGGTCTCTCTGTAGGCTCCTTTGTATGTATATTTTCTTTATTCCTTTCAATATTCCTCTTTAGGCTCTTGTGAGTCATATATTACTTTGTGTGTAACTTTTGTGTCTTCTGTTTGGCTCCCTTATTGGTCTTTTAGCAAGCCTTTTTTGAACACTTTTGTGGTTACTTTGTAGGTTTATCTTTTTGTCACTCTGTATACTACATCACATATTCCTTAAAGGTGGGAAATTATTTTGTATTTCATTACTAAGATGGTTCTGTCAATGATTTTTTTGTAATTTATATTTCAAACTCATTTTTGTAGATGTCAGAAATGAGCAGATGTATATTTTGCATCATTGGAACCATTTTCTACAGTAGGAATTATTAAGAGTTTATTCATTTTGCTGAAGTGTTGATCTTTCTGGTTAGAACTACAAGTACTTATTTACCCTCTTTAGCCTTACCAAGTCTTTATCCTGGTAAATTACCTGATAACTACAATCAACATAAATTCATTATTTTTCAGATAACATACATTTTATCAAAGAATAATATTTTCAGACTAAGATGTGTTTAGTATTTTGAAGTTTATCAGGAATCAAGTAAGATTTGAAATTTGGTTGAATTTAGATGTTTATATGGATTTTCTGATTATATTGGCAAAAAACTAATATGAATGTGTTTATTACCATGTTAATGTGCATGGTGGATTCTGGGTTTTAACCCAGGCAAGTGTAATTGCCATACCCCAGCAAAATGGGTTTATCTGGTTAATTGTCATTTGCAAGGTACCAAGTAATTACCAGTTAAATGTAGTTCTAGCTTTCTGGTGGGTGCCAATTGATTCTTATATTTTTCTTCTTAGTGTCAGTGATGGTGATCTGGAGCATTGTTTACCCAGTAATTTACCCAGTAAAGGGTAATTTACAGGGAAAATCTAGTCTTGGCTGAGGTATGGTATTTACCCTTTACCAGGGGTAAATTCACAGATTTACCCTTCCTATTTACCATGATAAATGGCACTTTTACCTTTATCATTTACCATTTACCATATTCTGCAAACACATCAAATCATTCAAACCCATAGATGTACTTCAGCTCTGGTTCAGTCAATGCTATGAATTCCAATATTCTGGCTAGAAACAAGTTTCAAAACATTGTTGTTTTACAAAAAGTAAGTTATCTCATAAAAATAAAGCACTTATGTTTATTTTTGGTGTTTATGTCCATTTACCCTCATTTACCCTCATTTACCTTGTTTACCATTTACCCATGTGATTTTGAACCTGAGTAATTACGCTGTAATTACCAGGTAAAATTTCATTTACAGGGTAAATACTGGGTAATTACCCAGGGTAAATGTAAATGGACCTGGTGAGGGTAAAGGGTAAATGGGTAATTGCAGTTCTAGATTGTGATGGTGACAATTTTTCACTGGTTGGATTGATTCATTTGACTGACATGTCTTATAAACTCATAGACATGAATGTGTATAAATAATATGAAAAGTGGAAAAACAAAATTTTTTTGTTGCCAAATATCTGATTTCATCATATTCACACACATAGTTTGTGCCACAATGTACCATTCCTTGTGATAATAGTAATTTTACAACATTCTGAGACATGAATTTTTGGGCTTACATGTATGGAAATATAATATTTTCAGTAAAACTCTACCACCGTTAATCTTGTGGTGAGGAGTGATAAGTAGAGAACCAGGAATCAACTTGGTCATTAAGTTTATCTGGCATTCAATATGATATTATAACATGTAGCTGGTTTCAATGTGGCAAGTACAAAAAGTTATGAAAATAACAGCTAGTTCAGCAATTTGATATTTTTATGACAATGCGCTCCTTCGCATTGCCTCCATGTCTGTGCCTCAGGAATTGAATGTCTAAAAATAGCAGGCAAAAAATCCAAAACTTTGTTTGAGGAAAGGGGTTCCCGTCATAATTTGTTGGGTATATGCAAAGAATAACGAAACTGAAGAAAATGCTCCCCTAGCTAGGACTTACAATTTAAGAATGAATTGGACAAAAAGCAAGGTGGTCCCAAAGCGTCGAGGCTAGATCCTAATCTAGAAAAACCAGGTAACACTTTGAATTCAGCAACAAAAATAAAATTGCGGTTGACTGAAGGGGCAGTTACCACCCGTTGAATACTAATCAAATGATCATTTTCTACCATAGTATCAAAAACTTGCAAAACGTGTAGATCGACCTCAAGTGGGAACGCCGTAACTTTTTCTCTGTCTCTGGTTTGGGGAAAAAGAATTTCCCACATTGTTGGAAGATCACCGGGTTCATGATTAGATGTGAGTGCAAAGGTAAAAGCAATTCATTTTGGACACTCAATGGTCCGGCTTTTCCCATGAACAACAGAGTATTTGAAAACTGACTTCAATTGTCAATTTTTTTCGAGTTTTCAGCCAGTGAGTCTGCAATTGAAGGGCTTCTATCATTCTCCAGTGTACAATGATGTATTTGGAATGGTGTATTTGGCCGAAAATGGCGCATGGAACCCACAGTTTTATCCAACTGACACTATGTACCTTGTCTTTGTTATTGTAGGAACATGGCTTTCAACTCACTTTCTCCATGCATACGAGCCATCGAGAAAATGTCTCAGAAAAATATTGAAATCTCCAATACAGTAACCGCAGCTGTGGCTTTTCTTCACTCGGTCCAATGCGTGCATTCCAACCCTGCTCCATCAGCAATTCATCCAAAGAGCGCGACATATCTTGTCCCTTCACAGGTAAGAAGAAAACTATTCTGCCTCTCCTAGTAAGAACCCTTTGTGCAATTGTAAGCAGCGAGGAAACTAAATCATTTGTCGCGCAGTTCGTTCGTGCGATTTCAGTACTGGTCGCGTCTGCATATGGAGTGTTTCTGTCAAAGTTTTTTTGGAAATGATGATTAGTAGGACGCGTATCGGCCCCATCTATGAGAACGGGGGCGCCAATGTTGTAGGGAGGGTCACATATAATGGAGTCAAAAGACTCAGGCTTTGACAAACTATCAGTTAAATACGGACGGAGAATATCACCCTCATAAAACAACGGGGTCGCCAACGGTGTGCATGAGTCATCATTTTGATCCAAATGTTTAATACATGCGTGTCGTCTAAACTCCTCTTCGGCGCAACTCCAAACACTGGGATCAGAATCCACCCCAATCAGATGGTTGGCACCCAAAGCTGCAGCGTATAGCAAGAGCGAACCAGAGCCACAGCAAGGATCTAGCACTCGTTTGTTTTTCACAGCCTTGCTATCTGTCGCTGCCAAGCCTAAATTTGCCATTAAAAAACCAATTTCTGGTTCCATTGCGGTGCTTACATTAGTCTTTCCACTCGAATTTTCTGTGCTTTTCATAGGGACCTTCACTCTATCTTTCAGAGCATATTCCTTTAAGATTCCACGATGAGTTCGCCGAAACGTCTGACTCGGAGCTCCCCGTGTACCAGCGAGTCCAACGGTAGATCTGCGGCCAAAGTGTACCACATGGATTACATTGTCTATAGAGCCATGGTATTGCTCCAGATCCATTGGTTGATGACCTTTATGCTTCATGATAGGGATTGAGTGGTGGAGAACTACTGGCTCGGAAGACGATTGCAATAGACTCAATACATGATTGTTGCCGTCAACAAAGCTAGCAACCAAGGATATTATTTTGTTCAGAAGTTTCGATTTATTGTCACGGCTCAGGTTTGGATTTGACATGTCGATGACGTCTACAAGATCCATTCGTTTCATGTCAGCGACGTCAACAGTAATATCATTTTCAAACTCTCTTTTCCAATTTTCCTCCGAAAAAGAAACTGAATAATTTACTAGAAGTGTGGAGTGTGTTAATATTGCTCGAGAGGCAGCCCTTGCGATCGAGCCGGATCCAATGTCATCAGAAAAGTCTATCCAGTAAAGTGATGGAATAGTGAGAGATGAGAATTGTTCTTTGTATTTTTTCTTCAACTGATTGTTTCCATGCCTCTGATTCTGTGATTCGAGATTTTTTGTGCTCATTGAAGAAAAATGGGCTGGTTGGAATTCTTCATCCACTGGAATGAAATGCACGTTGCTCTAAAGTGTGTATTCGATATGTAGTTTTTATGAGTTCACGAAAGCGAACAGCACAAATGCAGATTGCGAAGATTTCAACAAATGAATGCAAATCAAAACAAAACTGAGTAGTATGTTGCAAACATGAAAGAAATATAGATTCACATGGCTGAGTGCACTCGCGGCAAGGCTTACCTCTCCAAAACAATGTATCAAATTCTGTAGTTCCAAAAGAGGTAAATCATATTTCGTATTTTTCCTGTTCACAAATCCGTAAGTGTGCCGTGACGGCGGTCGAAAAATAATCAAATTGCGTTCTTTTTGATGCACCATCGAAGTGCCAAATTGACACTCTTTCCCGAACTCATTTGCGCATTGTTTTTCATTGCTTAGATTCGTATCCCTGAAATTTTTACAACGAGCGCTACTTCTTGAAACAGACTTGTTGTAACTTTTTGAGCCATCCCGATAAAGCGTAAAACCAGAAGAGTCCAAATACCGATTGCGGTAACTCAAGCAGCCACTAAAGAAGCTCAGCGGATCTTTTATTGCCGAAACTAACCTGGCAACTAAAATGAGGAGGCAAATGAGTTGGATATTCATATTTGATCTTCTAAGGGCACTGATGAGGCCCGTGAGGGCTTGTGTAATCGAAGAAAACTGCCATCACGGGTGACTTTGTACTTAAGCTAATTTATTAAATGGATGTGAAGAAGTAGGATTAGCACCATGCCTTGCGATGTTTTACGATGTAACAACAGCAAACGCATGCAGATAGAACTAAAACAAATGCGAACCTACCATGCATGGTTTCATGTCCGACACAGAGCAAAAAATTACATGGACAATCTCAGTCCGGATGAAGAGCCCTCTCTCCTTGTGGTTTCGGCCACACAGTGTAGGTTCACAACTGTTGGCGCATGAAGACTCCCGACTCCCGATTCAGGGCTTGGGTGTCTAGCTAGCATAATCCTTACCTAATTTTCTAAGTCAAATGTCAAAATAACAAAATTTCTGCCACGGCTTATCACGGCTTCGTGCTTCGTGTCCTGGAAGGTTCAAGGTTTAAGGTTCCCTCAGGTTCGCTCCCAAACATAAGTGACATCCACTTGTAACTGTCTTGCGGCCTTTTTGTCCTGTTTCGTGGCCTATTCACATAACGATCACTCCACGAGCGTGGTGAGGTTCGCCACGGTACTCACGGTACCTAGAGTTGGTGGAAATCTATTGCACGCTCTTTAGAGGTCGACTTCCGCTTCGTCAACGGTTTGTGGTTTGTGGTTTGCCATTTCCCATGCATGATGCCCATGCATCATGCATCATCTTACTTATGATGTTCGCTTAATTTTGGCGAATTTTTATTAAGCCGACCGGCGCAATAAACAGCGAGTGACGAGGTACGAGGTACAACAATTTGGATAAAAATACAAAAAATATTAAAAACAAGTCTATACGGAATAGTTATTTGATTAAAATTTCTTGAAGAAATTATGCTTCAATATTTATTATTCTAATTTTCGGATTACCAATAAAACATCCCCAAATAAAATATATGCTTTAAATCAAGCTATCTATTTTCGATGAAAATACAAAAGGGTATGTTTTCACCGTAAATTTTTGATTCCAAGTCCTTACTACTTTGTAAAAAATTCAACCCTAAGTTCTTCTATGAGTCTCTGGTATATTTTTATGTATGTTAAAAGTATATATTTTTAACACATACGAAAAACTATATTGGAAGAAAAAGACAAAATTGGATTTTCCTCTGTTTCTTTTAAAAATGGCTTTTAAATAACTTTTTACTGTTTATAATTCGATATAGGTAGGTACGTAATTAATTTTCAATATTTCTGAGGGGGAGGGACAACTCGTTGAAGCTGTCTCAAATTGAACAGCGACTTTCAAAACTCGCTGAACCATCTTTTTCATCATCAACGAGTTGTCCCTCTCCTTTGAAAATGTAAAAATATCCTTTGTTTGCTATATTTCTGTCAATTTTTGTAAGAATAAAATTTTTTTGAGAGTAATAAAAAAATTAAGAGGATGTCTCATTCAAAAGCAACGCTCGATGAAGCTGCAATATATTTTCTACGTGACAAAAGATTTTTTGACACATTAAATAAGGAACATGAATCGTCAATGAATCATGTACTACCTCGTACAATACTTCGTTATTCGCTGAGCATGATTGCGCCGGTCGGCTTCATAGATACCATACCATACTTACTTCTTACTTACAATACCTAAAGAGAACCAGTCCGCAGTCCGTCGCTGAAGAGAACCGACCGACCATGCATAACTTGTCACATTATTTTTTAGGCAAGACTGGGCTATTCCACGTTGAAATGATGTGCTGAAACTTGAAACTGCTTTTAATTCTTCCCTCTCTTTCCTCACAAAGCTACCAATTAGCCCAATCGTCTCGCGAGAGTTCCCGACGCCTGACGGTCATGTCACTGCAGCCATTTATATTTTTTATTCCAGCACAAAAAGCATACATCTTGGAAATAATCCGATCAGGATAAAATATACTACTCGTGTAAAACATCATCGAGATAACAAAATCATGGGAAGGAAAACTTTATCAATGTCGGAGATAGAGATTGATTTCAAAAATCGATCAAATGGGTCTGGTTCAAGACTTCGAATGAAATGGCATTCGGTTCAAATATGGTTCGTCGTCCTTCTTTCATTACTAACGTTAAAAGAAGGGAGTTGCAACTACATCGGAGAGGGTTCCAGTATAGGAAGCCTTTTTCGCGGTCGTTCTTTTAACTCACCTTCATTCCTACGAAGTCGCTCTGTCGTACCTGGCAGCAGACCTAGTAAATATGCACATGATGAGTTAGCAATCGTATTGCCCCAATCAGATCGAAATGCGAGAAATACCTTCTCTACCTGGGACTCTCAAAGTATATCCTCCATTCGAGGTGGCGGTGCAGCACTCAATCCCTTCCCATCAGGATACAACCCCTTTGGATATGCCATAACATCACTGGGTAAAAAGTATTTGGAATTTGAAGGGTCATTGGATTCGGATGTTGGAAGATTTTTATCTACTCTCAAAAGTGGGCAGCGGAAAACATTGGCAGTGATGAAGGAGCAATGGTTGGAGATCACGAGGGTTTCTAAGAAAGGTCAAAGCATGAGAATATACAGGACTATGGATGATTTAATCCAGTTTTGCTTGGATTCTGGATTTATTGATTGAATTTGGTTGTTGATTCCATCGGTATTTAATTCTTTAACTTCCATTTGGTTGCTACTGCGAGGCTACCATGTTTCTGTAACCTATTTGATAGTTTGCATAAGCTTAGAAACAAGGCAAATCAAAATTTAATTATTTAGTATCTGAAGACTAGATGGCCAACATTCATAGTTAAGTTTCATTTATACAACCAAGTCGACTCCAAACCCAAATAAAAATCGTGCTTTCGTGCCTTCTTCAATGCGCTCTCGCTTACTTTCCCAACCACGTTCCCTTTATTACTCTTTTCCTTTTCCTCCCCTCTCCCGTCCACATTGCCACCCTCCCCATACCTCTGCTTCAACTCCCCATTCCTCCTCTCAATCCATTTCACCAACTCCCCCCCACTCCCAATCTTCTCCCTCTTAATCACCTCCGATGCAAACAATGCATCTCTCAAATTATCCAAGTTCAAATGAGGCGCACGACATTTCTGACTCACTGAAAACATGGCAGGATAAGTATTGTGAAAGTGAGATGCGGCATGGTCGATGATGTCACGCGTGCGTTTGGTGGCGATTCCTGGAAGATCGAGGAGTTTGATGGGTTCGGCTTTGTTGATTTCTGTAAAGATTGTGGCTTTGTCGTCTTGTTCGGGTTGTTTTGTTTGGTCGGCAAGTACGGTGTCGTGGTTGGCTTTGGGGCGATGGGGGAATACTTCGACAAGAATGTTGTTGAGGTCAAGTGATGCTAGGTCATCTATTTTTGAGTCACCATTGATATGTTCACTTTCAACAGTTTGCTGCTCATGCTTGGATTTGAGTTTGCGCTGCTCTTCCTCCAACAAGGCCATCATACCAACTCTATGCTGTCCGTCTAAAATACACAAACGCCCGTCTTCTTCCTCCATTAATGAGATGACACCAGGGATGCCCATCCACAAAGTCTTCTTTTTGTCTTTTGCCATGACTTGAGCCCGATCGTGGCGATACGCTCGTTGTTTTTCGTAGACTGGGAGAGAAGCGAGGGTGGTGGCGGATGTTAAATGGATTCGTTTGTAGGAGAGGTGGGCTATTTGAGGTCCCAGTATCGGATGGTGTGATTGAGTTTGTGATTCCTGATCGTCATTTATTTGATCAGTTTCATCTAGTGGTTGTAAATCAATGCTCTTTTGCTGGGTAGAATTTAAGTCATCTTTCTTTTCAGACGTAGCACTGTCCCCATTCAAAACAGTGCTTGTTTCAACAACATTTGAATCAATGTTCCGACCACGGATTTCCTCCTGCTGTCGCTCTTCTTTCACGCTTTGTTGCCACCTTTCGAATGCCATTTCTCTCTGTCTTTCGTTCTCTTTCCTTCTATTTTCTTCTACTTCTTTTCGCTTCAATTGCTCTTGTATAGCTTTGAGTTCCATTTCCATTCGTTCTCTCGCCTTTTCCAATGCCCTCTCCTCTATTTCCTTTTCCATTTGTGTTTGTTTTTCTTCCCATTCTGAATTTGTTGGATGCTGCGATGCTAATGATGGTGTTGTATAAATTCCGTCGTTTGCTTTATCCTTACCGCTGTTTTCATGCTGCAATGCCGCCTCACGAGCTCTCGCTGATACAATTGCCTCATTGACCGAGTGTGATGTAGGACCCCGCCCTTCCAAAGTCTCGGTAATTGATTGGTGTAATTCTATACGTGACGAGTCTGGGAGGGAAGTGGCTAGGATCGTGGCAACTCGTCTATGCAGAGATGAGAGAGACCACCATGGTTCGTTGTCTGCTGGAACGATGTTTCTCTTGGATGACTCTGAATTTGGGGGGTCTCTTCGTCTTGGTGGAGGAGATGAGAAATGACGGCCGTTTGGAGCGGCAAGTGCGGTCGAGAGATCCTCGTGATGCCGGCTGCTGGCGATTCGGCAAGGGAGATTGGCATAGAGTCTTTTGGCGATGCCTCTAGCCATGCCGATGGCAGTCGTAGAAGGTCGGTGAATGATCATTTCGATGTTGGATAAACCTGAGAAGGATCACGGAGGGCCGAGGGCTGCCGAGGGTTTACAATTTACAATTTACAATAGCCGATGACTGGCCGATGACCAAAAACTAAATAAATACCATACTACAGCATACTACGAGTATTATTGCGCTACGGTCACGCATCACGTAGCACCGCGTACACTAAGCTCCCTACCTAGTAGGTATCACCTAAAGTAGGTATCACGCCCACAGATAGACGATAGACGATAAACGGATGCATGGGCAGATCATCGATTTTTTTGTTATGATGTGGTGCCAAGTGTCGAATAGATCAGGCGATCAGGCTCATTGGTGCAAGAGTTCTGTTCCACTAGGCTCCACTGCTCACTGCTTCTACCTTGCGCGTAGTTGCGACGAAGAGCTCGCTACTTTGACACCAAGGTCAGAGGTCGGGGCAAATTGATTGGACTTTGTTCGAAACACTTCCGCCAATGTGAATGTGCATATTTGGTTCTTTTTTCTCTGTAAATTGGTGATATCTCACAAAGGGACCCATCTAATTTACTTCGGAAATGGCGATGTCAACATATTTTGTACACAGATTGTCGAAGAAATCAACAAATCGGATTTTTAGACACAACTTATTTTCTCACAACGTTCCGAGAATACCATCATCTTCGATTCATTTAGAAGTGGCAGGCAATTTCAGCCAGTTGGCACTTATTAACAGAGGCAAATTTTCTTTCCCCCATCAACATCACCACGTGATAAGCTCCTTCAATGGAGGATCTTGCACAAAATTTCACCAAGAACAGATCCGTTTCCACATCGTCTCACCAAAACGAAATTTCCACCAGCGCAATCTCTCAACAGTTCACCCAAACAAAATGACTTACAAAAGGAGTGAAGAAGAAGATAATTCGAATGTACTCATGCGCCTTACAATCCTCCGTCATGGTCAAACCACAGCCAATGCAATGGGAATTATTCAAGGGCAACAGCCTCATTGGCCACTGTCCGACGTGGGTGTTATGCAGGCTCAATTGAGCCACAAGGAATTGATAAGAATGCATACGAATCAATTGGAAAACGAAAATGGAGAGAACGAAGATAGCCATTCCAATCCGGAGCATGAGAATCATGGAGCTGCTTCATCTTCGGATAGGCAGCCACGCTACTTTTGGAGAGCTTACTCCAGCGATTTGTTGAGAGCCAAACACACCGCTGAAATTGCACTGGGACGAGTCTCAGATCCAATGGAATCTCAACGGAAGGATCCAAATCCACCACGACTATTGTGTCACACTCAGCCACTGCGTCTAGACTCACGGCTTCGAGAATATGCACTTGGAGTGCGGGAGGGACGTCTCATAACTCTTTCGTGGAAAGAGGCGGAAGAGGAGTGGATGGAAGAGCAACAAAATCAGCGCTCTCGGAGCTCTTCGGTGGAAAATAAAGATGATTTGCTGCAGGACGAATGCATTGGCAACTTAGGTCTTCCGTTGAGGGAGACAGCAGAGGATGTGAAAACTCGAACTTTGTCTTTTCTGCATGAGTTAATTGAGGAAGTGAGGTCACACAAGAATCATTTTTCTCGTCGTGACAATCAAACGAACAGTATCCCAGATCCAAATCAGCAACCGACTAACAATTTGACATCGGGCGAACACATGAACGATCCTCCGAACATTTTGTTGTCTTCCCACGGAGGATGCATAAGTGTCCTACTCCAATCATCTCTAGGATTCTCTTCCACCCGCATCGGGAAACTACTAAATGGATCACTGACTCAGGTAGACATACTTACTGGTCCATCGCCTCATCCACATGTATCCAAATCCTCCATCACGGAACACAATGAATGTGTATACGATAAACAAATACAATGTTGGTATAGACTGGGATCGCGGGTCAATGATGTTCGTCATTTGGAAGGCCATCCCGATTTGCTGCACGGGGGAAGTGGTGGTGGGCATTCATTGGATGCCCTTTATGGTGCTTTGGGAGACGATTCTTCAGCGGCGGCTGAGAAATAGTGCAATTGTATTGATCTTGCACGGCTGTTGTTGCCTTATGAGTTTAATTTGTTTTTGTTACCCTTTCCCGTGGTGTATTTGTATTTTTTGATAGTGTGCATGTTGTGCATGTGTTTGAAAAGGAATATGTAGTGATCTATCGGTAAATGAAATTCGCAAAATGGTACTGTTTTGGGAGGTACTTATTTTTATGCCCTCAATACTCTGAATTATGTAAGAGAAATGATTTCGTTCTTAATCACATGCCTGAAATCCAAAAAAATCCCAGTGCTTTTAATTATGAACTCTATGATTAGTCGTCGAGCTTAATTATTTCATGCAAACCATCTTTCGCAAACCCCAACAATGGCATATATTATCAAAAGAAGAGCGGGCCCTGTTTGAAACACCTGACAAAGAACTTTGACAGTCACATGTCTCAAGTAGTATCAAGTTGGCAATAGAAGAAAGAAAAACGCAACATGTATCACTAGAACACACGAGGACCTTCAAATTTGCAACTCCAGGAATTGGATGAGAGAACAAAAACAGAAATTCACGTTCAAGTCAATCGGCATAGTAACACCGCAAAAACAAGGTTTCTTATGAAACAACCAACTCAAGTATCATCAAGGACGAGTCAATAATTTGTACCGTTTCCACGCTTCCAAGACTTCCAGTTACGCAGTAGACCATGGAGACAAGTAGAAAATGCGATCGATTAGCAAATTGCTATGAATCGTCAGAATCAATCAAGTCCTTGTAGTTTTTTTCGACAATGCGTTCCATCTGTTCCCGTTCCAAATGTTGAATTGAATTATGGCATTCCTGAGCTGCCAGGATTGCCCATGATAGCCGTCCAACACCTCCTTTACAAATCCATCTTGCCAAAGGATGACCATCCTCTGTAGCATCGCATCGATCATACTTATTTCTGCATGTCTCCCAGCACGTATCGGGTTCATCAACTCTTGCTTCTCCACCACCCCAAGACCTTTGCGACCCAGAAAACGGCGATGTTACTGGAGGGGTATCCACATACTCTTTTGGAACCCACACTCCAAATTCAACTTCCATTGCATGCGCCAACAGTTTAGGATATCTCTCTGCACACCTCAACGCCAGAACTTTCGCCGAGCGCCAAGCCCCATAAACCCCAAATGTGTATCCTATCCAACATCCCGACAGGAAAGGCACTAGTGGACCAAATGGGGTCACGGCGCCTACTAGGCCAGAAAAGAGACCGAAGGTGAGAGAGGAATACGTTGTTGTGGCAAGCGTGGTTGCGATGAATCGAGTTCGGGCGGGGACGCTGATGCCGCCGAGGTTGAGGATTGAAGTGACGAATCCATCAGATCCAAGAATGGTGTCCATGGTAATCCTCCTCCTCAGCCCATTGCCATCTGCCAATTGCCAATTCTAAAAATTCTACCACAAGTAAATAGTACTAGTACTTAGTATTGTACCTACTACTACTTATTTTATGGTACTCGTACCTAGCAGTACCTAATTACTCCTATTACTTATTGTACCGTATGTTTGAATAAAAAAGTCATCTTGCTACATAAGTACTACTTACTTTGAGGCCCTTCAGAATTCACTGGGAATTAGGCCATGAATCAATACTCTATCTTGTAGTACTCTTTGAGATCTAACTAATGGTGAAGGTTTCATGGTCTAATTCAAAGCCAGTCCTGATAATATATAAGAGCCTCGATCAAGAATTTGGACCTAAATGGAGTCATTAACGCCAATCTGAAAAGTCGCTATTAAACCAGTCTAACACTAACAGGGGCAGTTTTCTGCCCCAGTTAGAGGTAAGTTGGCAACTTTTGGCCAACCTACATTTCGAAAGCTTAAAGTTTTTTGGGGGGTTTTAGGGTCAAAATTCGCTAAAAAGACTGATTTGGGAATTTTTCTTACTTTCTTATTGTTTTTCAAATTTCTAGTCTGTGCAATGAAATTCGCTCATGCATAGTTGCTAGCATGTTGTAGTGTTTTTGGATATAAATAGATAAGTATTCAATGACTGGTCAAATGGTATGACTGATCAAGTTTCTAGTACTCTAGAGGTCGCTCTGAATCAATTGAACCACTTTTCAGAGCTCTGGCACCACATGAACATGCTCAAACAGCATATTTTTTCTAATATGGCTGATTCTGCCCTAGTTAGGTCTAACATGGGCAAAATGGCTCAAGTTAGACATCTTGACGTTAAAGCAAGACAAGAGACTGAGCTAAATCAACTTTAGGTCACAAAAAGAAAGAATAGCAAGGGCCAAACTTGGAGCTGCTGCAATCCAATTTTGAAAGGTACAAAGGTCAAAACATATTATTGAATCTACCATAAGAATGTGCTTGTAAATTAAAGCCCCAATAAATCAGAGTTCATTTGCAGTCAAATGTCAAATAAATATTACAATACAAAAAGTTTTTAAGCTACTATTTTTAAACTCTGATTATGAAAAACCTTTAATTTTTCTAATCATTTGTTAGATCCATAGCACGAACTTTCAAATCATGAATGAGTAATATTTTATAACTCTGAGACCTTGACCTCAATTTGTGATATTGATTATTTTTGACATTGTTCAAATTATTTAATATGTCATAAATGATGTTTTACCAGTCACAGATTATCATAGTTTAGCTAAAAACACATATTTAGCTCAACAGTCATAATAAAATAACTCCACATCAAATGAGTTTTGTAAGACACTACACATATCATTGAAATCCTTTCACCTCATGACCTTTCCAATGGTATGCAGCACTATGGTGGTTTACAGTTTACAGTTTACAGTTTATAGTTTATAGTTCACAGTTTACAGTTTACAGTTGATTTGTGTTTTTATTTTTTTGTGTGGCCCTTCACAGCATCCACTTAAAAGCTTGACTTTTACTTACGCCACCTCTGAAAAGTTAAGAAAAATGTTAGAGGACAGGAGGACACATGCAATTCACTTGAGGATGAGGTGTGACCCATGATGTTATTCAGCTGTGGTGGGGGTTGGTGTCCAAAGGATCCCATTACTGTATATGACAGGACCTTTCCGGGGGCCTGTTCATCAGGAAATGCTGCCATTGTTTTTTTCTCTAGCACACATGATTTGCATTTTAATGGCTTATTCACATAGTAATCTGAACAGGGGAGCCATTTGCTGCCCTTTGATTTCCATATTCTAGTTTTTTGAGATGTTACAGGACTGTCCTACTCAGTCTCTTTAGCTGGGGGGCAGGAGGTTCCCCAGTCTCACATCTTGCCATGCCACCTCTTGCCTCTAGATCGGTTGTCTTTATAACTTAGAGCAATTATTTCCATCTTGGTCTCATCCTTTCTGCTCTTTTGCCATGGCAGGTGAGGGGATTTCCTGGCGCAGGCAGGTCAACTCTTGGGTTGTGTTGAGATGGGGGTCCCCTACCTCTTCTTGTGAGAAGGGGGTTGCAAGTCTAATTCATCATGGCCTTATCCATGCACAGTTTCTTTGTTTTCATGTAGTACTGCACTTACCTGATATGATTTAGAGCTGTGTCTTTGTGTGCATTGTACTATTTTGGTAAATTGGGTTTTGTTTTGCGTGCACATTGTCTTTTACTTATTTAGTGTCTTAATAATCCTGTTATTTTTCTGTGGTATCCGTCTGTCTTATTAATGTATGTCTGTTAGTGTAATTTGTGTTTATTCTCCTCTGTGTGTTATCAAGTATCACCCCTCCCTTTATTTAGACCTCAAAGAATTTTCTTTTGCAGTCCCTAGCATCCTGGTATATTCAATTCTTGCCTTTTCCATCTTGTGTGAACACACCTAGCGCATTCAGGAATATTTCTGCTGTGGCGTTTCATGCTTTGGGTTCTCAATGTTTTCCTTGCTCCGACTTTCCCAGAATATGTTGTTCCATTGTGAGGGTTTGTCCTGGCAGAGGTCATGGTATATGTGTGCAAGTTATATGGTGGGGTAATTGAATCTGTTTATACCCATGATATAGAATACATTGTTGATGATTGGTCTGGCTATCTTCTGTACCTATAGGAATTCAGGCATGGTGACTCTCCCCCAATGTGCAGGAATTGATTGTGTCAGGAGGAGTAGGGCCCATGCCTCATCTGCTGCCAGTTGTGAGCTACAGCATCTCATGCACGTGCCTTTGTTTTTAAATTTTTGCAGCAGCTGTACCAGCCATAGTTGAGGGAGTTCCAGAGGAATAGTCTTACTCTGAATTGTATCCATTTGTGTATGTATGACATCTCCTATCCAAAGATGAACTTAGTTGCCTTGTTCCAACTGTTTCTGTTAGTTTGTGGGATGTCTATCTGTGTTAGTGTTTTGTCTCTTGGTGCTCTTAGTGTCTGCAATGTGGGGTGGTACATGTTTGTGTCCATTTGTGTTTGTCTTAATGTTGTTGTATGATTTTTTTTGTTTTGTGTCTGTTGTTTTTAGTTTTTTTAGTTATGTTCTGATAGTTTTTGTCTCCCTTACCATCTGTCTGCTGTTACCCTACCTGCGCATCTGTGGGCACTCTCTTTTTCATCTACCTTTATCTGTGTGTTTATGTGTATCTTGAAAAGTCTGGCCTTTGTATGTCTGGTGTTTTTATTGAATCCAGTTTTGGCAGTAATGGGAGGTGTGTCTTTTTACCCATCTGTGCATCTTGTGCTTCTCCTTGTGTCCTCATTTTGGTGTCTACTCTGATGTTTTCTTTATTTGATTTTTTATCCTCGTGTGTTTGTTTTTCTGTTTTCATCTGTATTATTTTTTCTTTGATTGTTTGGAATGATGTCTGTCATCTCCTTCTTTTTCTCTACTGTGTGGAGGTGTAATTGTAACTGCTAGCATTGGGTATTGCAGTATTTTTACACAATGTATTCTTGATATCTTTGAAAGGTGTGTTTTTTGTGGTTCCAATGTTTTTAGGACATTGGTAAGTTGTGCTGGGCAAACTGTGTGTATTGCCATGGTCACATGTAGGACCATTCTTACCCCACATTCAAGCTCTATCTGTTCTGGTGTGTATACCTTCATCCAGTAAGATGGTGCTGTGGTGTATCTGTTTTCTGGATTTTGTATGTGGAGTTTTTCCTTGCTGTGATGTAAGGCAATTCTTGTCTTTATTATCTTTTTAGTTCTCGTGCAGTATTCTACCAAGCTGATAGAGACCAGATATATGAATCTTCATTCCTGTTTATCATTTGGAGTTGTTCTTTATCTTACCAGAATTTGGTCCTGGTCACCCCTTCTTTTTATATTTATGGGTATGATGAGATTTGGTNGGCGTGAGGGGGATCTTGTTCCTCCTAGTTTCTACATATCTTCTGTTGATGGGGCCATTTGTCTCCTTATTATGATCCATGGTCTTTCCTCTTATTTGATAGTCGTGTAGAATAGGGGATCAGTAATGTGCATTTTGTGTATGTGCAGAAGGCATTTATAATGAACATGATGGTTATATCTCCTATTTGTGGTAGTGGTATGTTTAGTGTCAACCATTTTCTGTGTTCTGACGCTAATTAGAGTGGGTTGTATGTAGTCTGGTTGTCCATGCTGGTGTCCTAATTGTCCTCTTTTGTTTCTATGATCTCATTTGGTATGTGCTTTTTCTTGCATGCTATCTTTGTTTGTATTTTCCTTAGTATCCATCTTGTTTGTGATGTATTCTCACATGTTGTTTGCTTCTTGTATCTCCTGTTCCTTGTTCTGTTTTTATTGCTAGTATTTGTTCTGCCTTCTTTGTTCCCAGGTGTAGTGTTTATTGGAGCAGTTGTTTCCTTGGACAAGTTTAGTATTTGTCTGATGTGCTCCATTCTGATGTTACTTTTCATCTTTTCTGGTATGTAAGGTACTTGGTGTACCTTGCAAAGGTAGAGTTTATGTTTAGGAGCCAGTAGCTTCTACAGGACATGCAGTTTTTGGATGATTCTATTGCCATTGCAGGGTTGGTTTGCTTCATTGTGCAAGTCTTACACTTCATTGGGTCTTCACGGTTTATTGGGATGAGTCTGTTGCATATGATGAAGATACTTGGTGTACATAGTGGTAGGTTTGTTCTGAATCTGGGTGCAATAATTGGTATTTTGCATTTGTATTATTATTTTGAGCTGGAATTATGTTGTCTCTTTGTTCATCTGTGAGTATTTTGTCTGTGTGTTTGTGTATTTGCCCCATTATTCTGACTGTGAGTGTGTTGGCTGTTCTGTTTGTTATTTTGGGCTCTAGTTCCACAGCTTTTATCTTTGTTAACTTGGCTATGTTCATTGCAAGATGTTTGAAAGTGGGGAAGAGGTCCACATTGACTATCATGTTCATCAGGATGGGACCTTAATTCCTGCTCGTCAGTTCTGCCTCTATTTTGGTGATGATTTGGAGGTCTCTGCTCCATGTGTTGCAGATTACACAGCTGGTATTCTCTGTTGAGAGTGTTCTTGTTTGCAATCCCTACCACTTTGCTATCCTGCATCTAGCTCTTGTGCATTTCAGATTTGATATTCATGATGATGTCATGTCTACCATGTCTGGGATTCTTACTTCTTGTTTTTTCTCTTCCTGGTTGTCTGCCGGATCAGCCTACAGGAAATGTAGAATTCAAGGAAATTTTGGAGATACAAGCACTTTGA
>JALLOT010000334.1:0-21577 GCA_036939595.1 Thalassiosira livingstoniorum | reverse complement strand
AATGTAAGAAAAATTGCAAATAGATATCAAACATCTCATACTGAAAATAAAAACTAATCGACTCCCAATTCAGAAACTCAAAACTGAATCATGAGAGTGGGTATTCAAACACCTCTTTATTACAAAACCTTGAGGTAATTTTTACTTAAATAGTGTAATCCATGGGCCCAAGTCCTTTCATAAGATTTCATGATAAAGTTTTAGGTGCCTGTGCCAAAGATGTCCTCACTCTGGCAAAAGATGATCTAAATCATGCACAAAGAGTTTGTCTGAATCTATTAGCATTGAAGTACAAACATAATTTCCAGATGCCCTTTAGACCGCTTGTGGCAAACTAGGAGGGATCAAAAGCTGGAACCAAAACTCGGAACCAGGAACAAAGGCAATAATCCTATCTAATATTCAGAAAATTCCGTCTTCAATTTTTCAGTATATGTGACCAGTCAAGAGCAAAAGGACTGGGACCATTCAGCTTGTTTTTTCTTTTCGTGATTACTATCCACTTGATTTATTTCTTGGACATTGAACAGTTTTATGTTGCTCAAGAAAAGAACAAATTCAACCTATAAAAATTAAGTGAAAAACCTGGAAAAACCTTCTTTTGCACAAACACGATTCCTTACTTTGAACCTCATGATTAAGAATATGAAAGTTCTGAGTAACTCAAAATCAAGTCATCTTCCCAGTGGTACAATGGCATGAAAAAGGTTAGGTACCATACTTAAAAAAGACAAGACCAGCACCGCTCAAATCAAAACGAAAACTTATGATTACTTTCCACTAAAATGCAATTAACTTCATACAAGAGATATAACCCCATCTGCAAATCTCAAAATAAAAAAATATGAGTGTTTCCCTGAAAAAACAGATCATATATTGGCAGAACATATTAATAAACTTATTACACACCGGCATGGATGCCAGTGATGATCCCCACACCCCTTACTCGCCCGTCACGGAAAAGCATCCTCATCCCCGGGCGAATATATTCCTTACAGAAAAGAGAATTATGGTAAATTGCACATAGTCAGTAAAAAAAAATTTGAACGTAAGACAAGGAAATGCACTACTCCACAAAAGTTAACTCACGGGGCGTTGAGCAAATTCAAATCGAACTTTTGCTCGACTCCCTGGGCGCAATACTATCCCATCCATATCTTCCTTGGTAGCTCCATGGCTTGGAGGTAAACCAAGCATATTGTTGTTCACAATTTCGATGTTTCTTGCAAATGCACTCTGTCGCACGTTTAATATGTGAACATAAGCCTGGTATGACTGGCGTATCGTCGTCCCTTCTCCCTTTAACACACAAATTTCTGCATCAAACTCCTTGGTCGAAGTTGGATTGTCACGAAGCACGACCATTCCCCGTCGCAATTTCTTCCTTAGCTCTTTGTTCAATGAAAATGCTAAGCAAGCCGATTGTCCTGCTGTGACGTGCGTGGTGTTGATGCGAGCAATATGCGCTGATTTTGCAACAGTTTTGAGAAACGTCCCATCGTCAGTAGGCCCAACATATACATGAGCACTGGACCCCACAGTAAGCTCCCCCGCATTTACAAACCCAGACACTACCGATCCAACGCCAGGAACATTGAAAATATCCTCAACTAGAAATTCAAAAGGACGATCAACCTTCTTTTCATGG
Source organism: Thalassiosira livingstoniorum (assembly GCA_036939595.1). NCBI lineage: Eukaryota > Bacillariophyta > Thalassiosirophyceae > Thalassiosirales > Thalassiosiraceae > Thalassiosira > Thalassiosira livingstoniorum. The sequence goes on along the minus strand of JALLOT010000334.1, from coordinate 19,929 downwards.
CGCCGCCGTTTGGGAAGTGAAAATAGCATCTTTCGAAGGAGGTTGAGACCTTCTCCGGTGACGCATGATATATCAATCATGGGTGCTAAAGCGTGGAGTTTTCCCATGCAAGTCGTGATGTCCTGCTCAGTCTTCACAGCAAATGGCTTCTTTCCAATCTGTGTAAAAACGATAGGAAAAAAGAAAAAAATAAGCATGCGTAATTTAGATATCAAGCAGAGTGACTGGTCCATTCATAAGTACTTACATCTTAAATTTATTTTTTTAAGGAATCAAACATCATCCAAATAGGGCGAATGGGTGGGGAAATAACAAAATGTTATCAAATGGGATGAAGACAGACAATTATTTGATACAAAATTTTCCTTACCTGGTGAGCGCAACAGCTTGGTTAGCTCCTTCTTAGAAGTGGCAAGAGCATGCTCTGGGCATCCATCAACTTTTGTAAAAATCACCACAATAGGGATTCCAAAGCTGGCGCACAAATTGAGGTGGTGCTGCGTCATGTGCGTCGGAGGATGGCGACTGTTCACAAGAATCAAACCATAATCGGCCATACCAGATGAAACACCATGGATTGTAGTCTTAAGATATTTCTCGTGACCAGCCAAATCCATCAGAGTGATGATGCGGTAGGATTCACGAGCAATTTCGTCTTCGCTCTTCATTTTGTTCGCACGAATTTTGTCGCGTCCAGCGATGGGCTCCCCGGAATGACGGAATCCTAATAAGTGGGACGTGGCTGTGGACGTTCGTCCACTTTCAATCTCGTGCCTGTGTTTCATGATGGCAGTGCGGCTCGATCCTCGTCCGTCATCTAGGAAAGATGTGGTTAATGTGCCAATGAGGGTTGATTTTCCAGCGTCGACATTTCCTACAACAGCTACTCGAATGTTACGAGACGAAAGCGTTTCTTCAACGGACACTGGGTTTTCTCCGATATGTTTGTCCATATCTGGAGATTTCATTTCGCCTCCTGGTGCAGTTTCTTCGCTGCGCACGGACTTCGAATTTGTTTCATCCAGTTTCAAGTTTCCCATCTTGCTTATCGTGGTTGCTGCGATAGAACCTTCCACGCCATCTCCAAAAGATGATGCCCGTGATAATGCTGATAACGACAAAGGAGAAGGGTCTAATAAATGAGTTTCTACCCTTTGGATCGTAAGCACGCAACGTGTATAAGCACCCTCCGATGTCAACAATTTAGCAGAAGAACTCTTTGTCTCCTCATCATCAACAACATCCTGAATGTCAGCAACACAGTCCTCATTCGTGCTCTTTTCCTCCTTCGCATCCTCATTCCCATCAATCTGAAACGCCTTCGACATTACTCGTCCCAACACTGGCGGTTCATCTACAACAACCACTTCCTTCAAATCGTCTACTAAGCTCATCTGTCCATCTTCTCCAACAACAATTTCATTCTGGATCATCTTTCTCTCCACCACGATTGAATTAAGGGACCTTGCAATCGATTCTAATATCCAAGCAGATTCGGACACAGCTGGATAGTCAAGGATGGAGTGGCACCCGTCATCTTCCACCCCTACGTGATATGTGCAACGGCCTTTGCCCTGGTCAAGACGGTATGACATTTGGGTTGCTAGAGTGCGAAGCCGATTGGCTGAGAGCTTGTGCACTTGACGCTTGTATTCGGTGCTCCCATCCTGGTTCATTGAGAGTTTACACGGAAGAAAAATTATTCAGATTAACTGCCGACAAAATAAAAGAATAAATCAAATTCCATAAAAAAATGCATTGGGCAGCAGTCCCAAATCGCAAATCTCATATTCAAATTGCTGCTAACTTTCGAAGAAATCAAGGAAAGATTCACAGGCCACACCAAATGGAGCTTGGGTGTCACACGAATCTTGTCCGAACTCAAAGTTAATCTTGCAGAATTGAAACCCTACACATGACGAATCCGCACGGGCAATGCCTTTCATATCATTTCGACTAAATTATGCGCAACTTAACCAAAGCCCAGGCTGGCGACCACGAATCAACAAGCAACACAGCATATGAGGCAATCGCGGCAGGGCCTGCTCTCATTTCGCGCAGCATCCAACCCGTCTTTCGTCCAACCGGAGAGAACACTCATTTTCGATCGTTGTTAGGTTGTCATGCAAGAAAAGGCAATGAATCTCGGTGCAAGAAGCAGTAGCAGAACAAACTACAAGCTACACAGTCGCTTCAAAGTACTGCGCCACGTAATACATTTTTGGCGCGAGCCAAGACACTTCCCGACGACAACACCTCACGAAGTGAACCTTCTTCTCTTCCGTCNCAAGACACTTCCCGACGACAACACCTCACGAAGCTAACCCTCTTCTCTTCCGTCGGCTTGCAACAGCCACTGCGAATGCATATTCGCTGGCACGAAATCGTCACAAGTGGCAAGACAAGATGAAGATTCAAGTATACCAATAGATACTCTAATATGCAGCTTTTGCTTTTCCAGCCGACACAACATCTATGCGAACTTGTTCGTCGCCAAACTGGCAAATGATAGATCAAATGCCCCCATGGAGAGCCAAGATACGCCCCCCCTCATCAATTCTATTCTTTTTTCTCGAGCCAATGCCATCACATAGCAGATGGCATCGAGCACCTCCCTCCTTGATGGCTTCTCACCTCGCTTTCTGCGTCAATAACTCGCAAGGAGCGCTTGGAATGAAGTATTGGAGGCATGTTGCTCAGGTGTAAGAGGCCGATGCCTGGTCTTGTCTTTTCGTCAAATCTTGTTGGTGCTGTTATCGACTATGATGATATTCCTCTCGTCTATGAGCAAAAGGAAAAGGTAGTGCAAGCATTTTCTTCTTTAAAACAGTCTTCACGTTTTAATGTAAGCAGTAAGCAGATGTGAGATGTGAGCGCCATTATTTTTTTCTGTCGTGCTGCCTCGTGCTGCCAATGAATTGAAAATCGAAAATAATAATAACCCCACCCCTTAAATAAATATAATATGTATACTATACCTGCATAAGTAGGTAGACCTACATAGGTACGATACCACCTGATACCACACAATAAACCTACTACCATACCATACTACTACTACTACTTATTGTAATACCTAGTACTAACTACTACACCAAAAAAAAAAAAAAACTATCTACTACTAGGTAATAATGGTATGTATCTAATGGTATCCATAGTATCCTATCCCATCCTACAATACCATACAATACCTATCTTCTATCCCACTGTCCACTGTACTCTTGATTTGCTATGACATTAAACCAACTTTGGATGTACACTGCTCAGCCAAATTTATATTTTATGATAATTCTTTTCTGCTTCACTAGAGTTGTTCATGAAGTAAACTACAATAGTGAAGCAAAAAAGAATTAAATAGAAATATTTATTATTGGCTGAGCTGTGTACAGCCAAAAAAATTGAGGCACTCAAATTTTAGCAATTGTTCAGCATTTTTGATGTCTTAAAAAAAATAGAAAATAGTTCTATTTAATAAAACAAAAAGAGTAGACTTTGATGCAGATGGTACGTAATACCATATGTACAATACTCCTTGGAGTAGTAGTACTTATTCTACCAAATCATGAGAAAATTGTTTTTCTACTCCCTCCATTTTTTATTTTTATCTTTTGAATCATATTTTCTGTTGAGGAAATGGCCAAAAACAGTGGAAATGGCATTAATTTACTGAATTCAGTGGTATTTGAACCATACCAATCATTTAGGAAGGTTGGCTTTATCTCTAGAAGGATAGAAAAAATCAAGAATGTAATAGGAAAGGAAGGGGGGCTTTCAGGAGCACTACTGAGAAACAAAGGCTAGAAATTGCTGGCGGTTGATACATAATATCTAGATCTATGTAGATGCGGTACAATTAGGTTACCATAATATCACTTCCCAGACCTCCTAGCAAAAACGCTATTTACTCCAAACATTGTCAGTATTTGTCAGAGAAAAATCTGATTATCCAAATCAGATTTTTCTCTGACAAATCCTGTTTTTTCATATATGACACCATCATGGCATCATGCTCTAAATGGCAGTTAAAAATGCTGCCACTGCCATTGCTTTAAATGGATACAACTTCCGCTTTCACAATGGCAAAGTTACCATCACCACTTCTGACACAAGGGATGAATAGATTTGACCATTTCTAACATATCATGCTTTTGGTTGGGTCAGAAACAGCCAAAAACTTAGTCGTATTGGACATCATGGTGTTACAATGGCAGAAGGTGGTCAATGATGGTGTTGTATTTGACAGATAATTGGCCAATCATGGCCCTTGGAGGCATAGACCCCACAGAGGTTCTTTGAGGTTGATAGCAATGTGTGGCAATAATATTTTATTGGTTGACAAGGCCATTGTTTTCATTGTAGCTTCCAACATGGTGAAGAAGTTTGTTGACCAGCACCAGGTGGAAGAGGCATCCGCCATCATCAAACATCAACCATAGCTGGAACAATAGGAACTGGTACAAAATAGTCCTTTTATGTTACACATGATGGAACTCCAAATTGTCCTTTTTATGAAGTACTGAGAGAGTACCTACAAAATGATTTGCTAAAAATCTCTCATTTTCTAATATTTTGGCAATAGAAATTGTATTGGACATCCATGAACTTGTGACTGCTGTTAGTAACAAGAGAATGGAGTGTGAACCAGCATGTTTTCCAGAAGGTAAAGAAGAATATGGTACTACTTTTTCATAGGAATTTTTGTTGTTGACTTGTATTGCACTATTCTATTCACAATGAGCATAGATAATCATTTCAATTTAGTCTTTCTTTTGAGACAATGACAGGGATGACAAGTACTTAATGTTCAATAGACATTGCCACAAGGGCTTCGCTGTCCATGGACACTTGGGTGTGGCATCACAAGTTAATTATTGGAGTTGCCCCACCAATGCTCCATGACCATGGCGTAAGTCCACCCTCCCACAGTGACATTTCTGTGACTGTCATGTTTCAGGCAAATATGGTGGAGCCAATGTTCAGTTTTGATATATTTCTTTGGGATTGTCAGGATCAGAAGAGGTTATGGACAAGTTCAAACAGGAAGGGGTCAATTCTCCAAGGGGGGTGATGTGTGATGCTATTCAGATTTGTTTGAGTTTGTACCATAATCATAGGTGAACATGAGCCCACCACATGAAAAGGAGCCCATATATGAAAAAGTTCTTACCAAATAATCCCATACAAAATACTAAAAACGAGCCAGGCTCTTTTTCAAAGGTCACCAGTTTATGGCCTCTCCAAGCAACAATTTTTAGTAACTCATCTTAAACATACTCAATACTCAATAAAGAAGATTAATAAAAATTGCACAAAAATTTAAATGTGATCCCAATACATTAGAAATAGAAAAACAAGCCTGTATAAAAAATTATTGATTCAAACAAACCCATATAAATTCTTGAAAACAAGCTGGGCTCACTTTCACCAATAATTACAGTACAGATTGGAGGGATTCGACAGATTGGTGGGGTTGGCTTGACTTTGTGGGTGCTGGGTTTGCTGAGTCTGCTTGTCTTGCTGCAGCTCTTGCATATGTGACTAGTGGTCTGGATGTGCTGGATTGTTGTTCTTGTGATGACTGCAATCATTTTACATGTCAATTGCCAAGCCGCTGTTGGCACTGGCTTCCTTGTTGCCAATTGCACTGCCAGTTCTGCTGGTGTTGTCATTGCTGTTGTTTCAATCATTAAATGGTGGAGAAGCTGGAAGCAACATTGATGACATTGATGATCCCCCCATCTTAGTTGGCTCAGATGCCAGTCCCATTGCTGTGTTTGCCCCCATCACTGTACTTGCATCAATTCTTGGTTTGACTGCCTGGTTGGGTTAATGGTGAATGATAAGTACTTATTGGTAATGAAAATATTCAAATTTTTCTCATAAGGGCAAGCACAAAGTTGTTGAGCCAGAGGTTGATGGGGAAATTCAAAGCCATCACAGCTGGAGTAATTTGTGGTAGTAGTTAGGAGCATGGGGGCTCAGTGATAATATTGTTTTGTGAACAGTGCCTTGTTGGTGGAAGCATCATATTGGTATAGGTGTTGGAAAATTTTCACATGTGATATTGGCTCTCATTTTTTGGATCATACAAAAACTTGTGAAAAAGCCACAAATGAATGGTGGGATGGGCTTGATTTATGATCAGGGTAATTGTGGTTATGAGCAATTATTATTATCAGCCTGAGAGTAATCAATACTCTGTCATAGATGGGGTGTGTGCATTTGTGGTTAAAGTTGGATTAGAAGGAGGAAGGGACATGGTATTCTTGAGCAATCTACCTGTAGCTTTGTGATAATATATTTGATGCTAACAACAAAAGATATTTTAAGGAATTTCAAACAGTGTTGACTGTGTAAATATTGAAGTGCAAAATATCTTGAAGATGTAATTACAAATTACTTGTCAAGTTTTAATTATTATAATTGGTGCTTTTTAAATTACCACCGTGTCCAATTATTCATTAGTTGCTCGTGTCTAAAATCATGATATGTGTTTATGCATTATCAACCTTGCAATACCAATGCTAGCATGGTATCTAACATACCTTACTTTGTACTATTTATGGTACTTTATGTTGTGTATTTGCTGCTTGTTCTACAGAGATCACTTGTGGGCTATTGGGTTAGAAATATCAAATATTGCTTATCATTGCTGATTCCTAGTCACTCACTAGAAACTGTCCATGTAAATTGAGGACCAGCTTCTATGTGACCCCTCAGAAAATGAAAACTCCCATCCTCCATTTTTCTCAAGTGGATGATTTTTTCTATGTAGATTTTAAAACTTGACACTCAAGGACTCATATGTTCACTTTTCATTGTAATTTAATTTATTCAAATGACACTTTGATCTTCTCCTTTGTATCACTTCAATTTTGAATGACAAATATATTGATGCGTTTTTCATTATCAATTTTTCAAATTGCTTGAATTATTGTTGTTACAACCACAATTTACATATATAATTTATATTTCATGGTCAAAATTAAATGACTATTGCTCCATAAAAGTTTGTCCTTTCTCTCATCTCTCAACACCCAAGCTTTCATAACCTTATTAAAAACTACATGCTATTTCTTTTGTGGTATTAGTTTACTATAAAAATGGCTGCTGTTGATTGAAGTCAAACATACAATATGTAAACTAGCTGGTCCCAAGGTAAAATAGTGAAAAGGGTGTTATTTCTTCATATTTAATACTTTGTTATATAATTCAGGAAATTATTTGATAAATAGAAGGATTGAATTTCTTTTAGAATTTTTGTGGTAAAACAAAAATAGCAAGGCAAAAGTGTTATTTGTATTTTGTTTTTAACTTTGACTAGAATGTCCTCCTCAAATCATGATTGACACGATCCAAAAAAATATTTGCTTATATTATTGATTTTGAAAGAAAAAAAAACAATGTGAATATATTGATAGCTAATGGAGTTTTTAAGATTTTTTATCACAAATAATGAAAATACTTGAAATCTCTAAAAATATTTTTGAACAAATAGGAAAAATACAAAAACAATCAGTACACATTTTTTTATGAAATACAAATTTTATTATTTCTTCAAAAAAAATACCCTTTACAAAATTTTATATCTTGACTTAGATGTAAAGCTGTGATTCTCTTATGACAGCCAATTAAAAAGCAAAGATGCAAAATTTTTTCAAAAATTCCAGGTGATATTTGGCTTTTGCATGGTAATTGAAAAAAACAAAAATGAAAATCATACAATTATTTTTTCACAATAATAGAGGTTCAATGTGAAAACCAAAAGGTTAAAACTGTTTGATTGTCATATAATCTACTTCTTCTAATTTAATGTCACATAACAGTAAAATCTTAAATGAAAAACCCATTTACTCATATTTGAAAGAAGCTATCCCAGATCTCATTATATCTAGTTTGTCTATTTTTTACAAAACTAGATTTGATCAATAACTTGTAGTCTAAAATATAATTATAATTTATTTCAATCTTTAACTTGTATAAGCATAAACTGTTATTTTGATGTAGTGTCAATGGATCTAATTGTGTCTAAGAGGTATAAAAATTTATCTTTCCCTAGAGTACAAGTTGATGGAACATACAAAAGATAACAGTAGATTTACCTAGGGTGCTATTCAACTTGACAGTATGCGTTATTCAATCAATTTCAACCCTGAAGTAATAAATATGTAATACAACCAGTGTTCTTTGTGCTTAGAAAATATGTGCAACAAAAACATTGGTCTGTTGTCTTGTCTCCTTTTTCAACATCTTTCTTCTTGATGTATGATTGTATGCAGAACATATCAAAAGAATAAATCAAAATCTTAATTTCAACTAACATCCAAACTTGACAATATTTTACCTGCAAACAACTAGTTCCAACTTTAAAAAGGACTGATATCATGATATGAAGAAGTATCATTTGAAGTTTTTTAATAAAAATAAACTTAAATTGTAAGTTGTAAACTACAATGAAGCAAACACAACACCACTGTTTAATTTCAATTTCAGTCATAGAAAGTGTTTTAAAAGTGTTTAATGAATAATATTTGAAGCCACTTCCTTTTTTTGATATCTATTATTTAAGAATGCTCCTTTTCATCTTCTTATATTAATACGCAAAATTCAAATGTACCAGTACTAATTAGTTCTATTATTAGATGAAGAAACAATAATACTAGTCCATTAACTTTCATTAAAATTCATGAACTCACTTGAAATGATTAAAACTAAAACAGAAACAAGTTTTGGAAAAATCTATTATTTATGGTATTTTTTGGATATGAAAAAAAATGATTGACATTTGAAAGAAATTTGTTAAACAAATTGAGATGATGTATAATGGATAACTATTATTAAAATTTCAGTTATAAAGCAAAAAATCACATTTAACTATGCATTAAATCAAAATTCATAAGTATGAATTTTGAAAGTGTTAATTCATTTTGATTTTACAAAGTACACATTATTTGATGAAAAATTTTATGTAAATTTGTAAACAAAAACAAAACCAATGTTTTGTTTTGAATGACTTTTTATCATCAAATAAAATCATGTAAATTATAATTTTTTTGTTGAAATTTGGCACTATACAAAATTCTTTTTGATATTATTGGAATGAGAATTTTATAAGTAACAAAACAATTGTTTTTTAGAAAAAGACTTTAAAAAAATGTAAGAAAAGGATAAATTTTAAGGTTATCACAAAGATTGTTGCAATTGATTTCAGACAATATAATCATAAATACTAAGTGCAATCATTCTATTGATATATTGAAATATACTTACAATCCTTTTTTGGAATTGCCAATAAGCCTATTATATTTATTAATACTTTGAAAAATTTAAACAATAAATTGTACAGACATAACTTAGTTGTACTAGTTCTATTTTCAAATCATGTATTCAGTTATTTTTTTCTAGTGTACAAATTTAATCATGATTAAATAATGTGGAAGATAATATTTTGAAGGACTTACTGTAGATGAAAAACCTTTTCACAAAAATAGAAATCATTATTGATTTATTAAAATTTGTAGCTGATACAAGAAATGGCATAAAAGCTTAACCTCTTAATCATTTTTATTACTCTAGCTGATAAATATTTTGTAAAAGAAATGTGGATATTTCACACATAGAGTCTTAAAAATTAATTGACAATGAAAAACTTACATCAGCAAAGAATATAACCTCATTTGTGTGTGATGATCTTTAAGTGAGCACCATTCAGTGTAAAGGTATATGTTTGTATACAAATTATTTTTGTGATGGTGAGACTACTGATAACATTAAGGGAAAAAATATTTTAATTGAAAAATATTGATCATTAAAAATATTTCAATGTAAAATCAACCTTATTTCATGAAATTTGAAATATATCTTTTTCATATTTGCCTCAGTTTGACTAAGATTGTAAAATTGATGAGTTTTTTTAATATAACAAACAAAATTTAATTTTCAAAGGGAGCTATTGTTACTATATCTTCAAATTTGACCTTCAAAATAAACTGTTTTCAACTATAAATAAGTCCTCATAACCAATTTTTTAATTTGTCATGATGAATTTATTCTCAATTAAGAGTTGTTTATTTGATTAAGGTGTTTTGGTGGGTCTAAGGTGTTCCCAAGACTTGCACATGATGTGAAAAATATCAAGTGTTAAAATCTGGGTTTATAGCCGTAAGAGATGACTTTATTCTTCAATCCATACCATATTTATTTAAATTGCCCCTAGGTTTTATTCCAAATCTATGATGAATAATACATCATAGATTTAGAATAAAAAATAGGGTCAACAGCTGTTTTGTAATGGCTAATAGTTGTTGTTTCAATATAAAAGTGCAGAAAATGAAGAAGATAAACTCCAAATGACATATTGCGCATGCCCATGGGAATGTTTTGAAAGTTATGGGCAATCAGCTGATTTTTAATGGTATCATCTTGAGAGATGGTTGGTGTTTGACCAATATTGTATTATTTAAGAGTATTGAATGCCAATGGATTACATTTTTGCGTACAGATACTCTCTCTTGTGTATTTAATCCCCCCGGGTGCTTTGGAATCATTGACAAGACACATTGCATCTAGTAAGGGCCTGATTGTAAAACAGAATTGCTATGCTCACTTTAAATGATAATTTTGATTTGAACTCTTTCTCTAAAATATGGATTATAAAAAAATGGTTCCTAACAACCATACCCCATATCTTTAGTCTTTGTCTCTGCCCTGAAAAACCTTTTGTTGATAGTTAAATCAGTAAATGATACATACAGTGCTTTTCCCAAACCTTACAACCTTTAAAGTGTGCAAACACAGAAAGAAAACGTCTACAAAAAATCATGCAAAGACAAGCAGTGAAGTGGCCTGGGAGGTATTTGTGGGATTGGTAGGTTCATTGCTGCTTTAGTTTGCTGTGAACTTTGAAATTCATTTCAATAATTGTGGCTTCATTGCCACTTTTTACAAAATTCCTAAACAACAACTAACATCATCATCTGAATTCAAGTCAAAAACATGCAAAATAGCATATGTTGGGTCTTAAAATTAAAATCAGAACCCCTAATTGGCCAACAAGGGAAAAAATGACTTACAATGTTATTGGCAATGGATATTGGCCAAGGAGAGGCCAAAGAGGTAAAACTGAGAAACTTTATTTTTTACTAGGTAAATGATATTACCATGTAAAAATCCAAACACCAGTAAAACCAAGAAAAACGGGTGATACTTTGTAATTACTGTCCATTTGCTAAGTACAGGATGGACATCAGTTTTCTCAATTTTCAATCTTTGTTCCTCATTTTTTCTATCTTACTTTTAAAAATTCAACACATTATTACAGCATTTTCTAGGTGGATAGGTCCAATATTTGTTGAGTTGATTTTTATACTTATTGTTTACATTTATTGCTTAAAAGGAAGTAGTAGTTTATCAGAAGAAAACCTTATTCTTAATTTCTACAATGCTGGTCTCTATAGACCATCTAATTTTCACATAACTGACATGAAGAATAAGTATGGGTGCATCTACCAAAAGGATGAATTTTATGGTTTACTCACCATCAAAAGTTTTGTTAATATTTTGGAAGTAAACTTTTTACCTGAAAAGGGTTGGATCACGAAATAATAAAATCCTACTACTTGAACATACCAAGAATCACTATAATTTGGCAATTTAGTGATTCTCAGAAAATCTTTACATTTCAGATTGCAGATTTTTCATTACCCAAAAAGAAATACTTAAGAAATAGGTTTTGTCTTTGCATGGATTTCTTGTTTTTCTGAGGAAAACAATATATTATCCTCATAATTTAGATGACCGCTTTGAATTTTTTTCTCTCATGTCAGAATTTCTTCCTCCTTTTTGATTTTCAACTGAAGCGGCAGAATTAAGCCATTTTTGGTGGATTTCTTCCATTTTCTGTAATGATCAGCATAATTCTGCCATGTTTTGTCATTCTTGGCAGATTTCTGCCATTTTCCTCTATTTTCCTCCATTATGATTTTTTAATTATTGGTACTTAGTAATAGTAAGTAGTATCTAGATGCTACAAAATTATGAGTATGGTGTGTATTAGTACTGACAGTAAATATGTAACTCTGCACAAGTAGTAATAGCAGGACATGTACAATTTTGAACTTTTTAATTCTTATATGTAGATCAATTACCTACATACACACCTAGACCTTCCCAGTTTCATTAGTAAGGCAATCATATTGAAAATCTTTATCAACAAAAATTTGTAATTTTTATAAATGTCTACCTGTTTTGACAAAAATGTTTAAAAATTTGGAAAAAAAATATGCTCTGCTTAAATAAAACAATTTATTTTTTTAATTTTTGTTTTTTTTAAGAGTTTCAATAATAAGGTTATACTTTGTTTTAAAATAGCATTTTTTCTCTATTAATCAACATATTTTATAAATGGCAGAAAATGGTAGAAAATGGTAGAAACTGCAGAACATGGGAGAAAAACACAGAAATGGTGTAATTCTTCCAAAAAATTGCAGAATTCTGCCAAAATGGCAGAAACAGCAGATCATGGTAAAAAAGTGGAAAAAATTCTGTGTTGCAGAAAATGTATTTCTATTTGAGTGATCATGTTTTTTTAGAGTGATAATGTTTTCATTGCTTAAAGAAAAAACTCTTTTAATGACTAAACTTTGTTTCTTAAATATTTCTTTTTGGGCAATTTTAAAAACCTGTAATTGGAGATGGAAAATGATGCCAGTAATGGCCAAATATGTTCCTGCTTTTGCACTTGTTTTGTACAATTGTACCTAGAGAGCAAAACCTATTTTTTTAATATTAATAAGTGTAGTGCTCATTGAGATTTAAATACGATTTTCATTATCACAGAAACTCCCACGGGAACACCTAGAGTAGGGCGAGTTTTAAGATCTGGAGGCTTCAGGCCTAATTTTAAAGCACACACAGGTCAGTTTTGTTTCTTTCACACAAAAAATTGGTATTTCTGGGCTTATTTCCCATGATTTATGTAAAAATGGGCAGGAATTCTGCAGAAAATTGATGGAAAATGACCAGATCTTAAAATTTTCACACCCTTCATGATGTTCAAGTTTTTGAAAAATAGTTTTGTGAATATAACTCAAAAAATATTTGACTATTTAAATTTTTGAAAATTTTCTCTTGATCTACTCAAGCATATCTAAAACTTACTCTAACACACTTTTTGCATTTAACCAATATGTAATACTGCTGTGAATTTAGGTGGAAATCGCTCCGATCTTTTAAAACTCACCCTACTCTAGAAATGGACTGCACAAGTTAGGGCAGGGGGATGCAACGAGTATGTAGCAAAGAGACAATAGGAAAATTTTCTGCCTCATCAATCAAATTTGTCATGTTATATGGTAGTACTGAAAAGCATAACAAACGTAAAGTTGTTTTTGATGATAATAAATAATAATATTATGATGTCACGCTCGCTAAGTATGTGACGCGACGCCATTCCAAGCCAAACGTGCACCTGCCTATGGTACACGATAAAACAGGCACGTTTGATCTTCTTTTTCTTCCCCTTACCTTAGACGTTGCGATGCGAAATTTGGTCCTGAAGAAATTACCAGTGGAGTCTCTTGCACTTGTCACCTCAGTTGCAAAACAAAGCAACTAGCAATGGAAAAAATTCAGGAGTTCTACCCTGAGTGTAAGACAGAGAAGGACATCGTCATCATGAATATTATCACCCCATTGGAGGAAACAAATCTGACTAATCCCTGTCTGAAATTGCAAGAGATCATCCAGCATGGCAATAAATTGAAAGAATTTACCTTCACCGCTCTTGAATCCCCAACAGTGACTGAAATACGCAAGCAAGCATCAGCAGCAGATGCGGCAGCAGAACTCATGAGAAAACTTAAAGAACAAAAGGCAGCACACTCCTTCTCCAATGACAATGGAAGCATTGATGGGCACCCTCAAGAAGAAAACCCACTTCAGCTCCCAGGATAAGAGCCCCCAACCCAAAAAGCAAAGGCCACTTTTCTTCACCCCACCAGACATCGCCACCAAGAAGTCCACACTTTCAGTGAATGTGCTACAAACCATCACATTTTTCATACACATCCCAACATCGATCAAGGCAGTTACAAGCATCATCACCTCCACGAAAACATCACAAGTTGATATCTGGGGTTTGGCATTTGAATATGTTGACAGCAAATGGAAAAAAGTATTTGTTGACTCCCCTCTCAACAATAACAAGCGCTAGAAGCAGCATCGAGACTCAATTCCATTGCTGATGCCATTTTGGGAAGTGATATACTACTTACAAAGACTCAGCAACTGATCCCCAATGACCCAATGTCCATTGTAAATGTGGTGGTGTGCCACACAACTCCATTCCCAGAATGTTGTCCTATCAAGACTTGAATCTTTGCTTCAGAAGAATCTGCAGAAGAAGCATTCATAGGGGTGTATCATTTCAAGGCACAAATGAATGAGGTGCACCATCACATCCTCCAAAAACTCACAAGTCAAGAATTAGAGAGCCTGGGGTGGAACAAATGCCAGGATTGCCACTTAGTACAATGCAGCCAAGGTTCTATTACAACGCACAGTGCAAAATGCCCATCAAAATACCCAGTATCAGTCCTCAGGAAAGCATGTCCACAGGCAAAACTGTGGGAACTAGATCAGATGATGGCTGATTGCATTTCACAAGGAGAGGCAGAGCAGCTAGTCCTACTCTGGGTCTCCAAGGACTTCAACAGGCATCCCTAACTCCATTAGCTGCCCAGTGGCATCATGTGACTATCACTTTCTTCTAAATCCCCCAGGTCCTTTCACTAACAAACATGAATTGAAAAAACATATCTGTGAGATGCATCAAGACAACATTAATTTAGCAAGCCTCACAGGTTGTTGTGAAGTAGGAATATATGTTTGTCATCAACGCAGTCACACAAAAAGTTTCATTTTTCAAAGTAAGGGAGCATTTCAGCACCATTTAGTACACAAACACAAACAACAAGCTCGATCACTCACAAACAGCCAAATTTGTGAAGTATGATTACAAAATAGTGTTGTAACCAATATTAGTGATAGTTGGGATTCATCCCTCAAATTCATAAGAGCATGTATTCAACCTCACCCCCAAAATTACTGTAGTGGTCTCCATAGCTACGTTAACAACAAAAACAAACAGGAATTTCTGACCTTAGTGGCAGATATTATATTGTCAATCTTAGCAGCATCTAAACAACCATCAGTTCACCTTCAAAATGAACATGAATAGAATGTATCATCAAGTGCCTTTTGGTGGCTATTGTTTCACATTGAATTGCTCATCTTGGGTCCAAAACCACAACATAGCCCATACAAGGAGAGCATCAACTTTTGTGTGGCCAGGAGAATTCTAGCATTTAGATTGGGTCAGATAGAAGCATTATGGCAGGAAGCATACTCTGTGGAGAGCTGGTCTTTATCAGCACCATGACCAAAAGTACAAGGAAATATCAACAAGGCAGTACAAGAGGTAGCAAATGTTGACAACTTTAGCGCAGCCCATGAACGTGTTAGTGCTTCTCTCAAAACGGCAACCATCAACAATAGTAACCTATCCCCTGACCCCTTCTGGTCTCTACAAACCCTCCCTGGGGATGTATGCCAATCAATCAAACACAAATTGCAAGGCAAGACTGCAGGAGTGTCATTGGACTCCACTGATCTCTTTGTGGACCTTGTACATTTAAATGATACCACAATTAACACTAACATTTGCTCTCTCTTTAACCTTGTCTTCCAAGCAAAAGTGCCATGGGATAATCAAAGCTTCCTAGTAGACACATATTTGTTTTGCTTGGAAAGGGACCCTGAAGACCCAACAAAACTCTGCCCAATCAGGATTCCATCAGAAATTTGTTGAATAATTAGTAACCACATAATTGTGACATACAAAGCCAAATTTGCCAGATATCTTTTCCCATTTAATTTTGCTATCGGTGTGAAAGGAGGGATGGAATACATCATCAAATCAACTCAGCTCAAGGTTGAAAAATACATTGAAAAACCAATACAAGAAGGAAAGCCACCCACAAGAGTTGCAGTCTTTCTGGATACTACAAACATGTTCAAATCTTTGGCTTGCAAAGATTTAATGTCCATTATTCAAGAACATTTTCCAGAGTTGTACCCATTCATGCATTTGCATTTGTTGTACAGCTTGGAAGGTTCAGTTCATTTTAAATGTGAGAATAATGAATGGAGATCCCTGCCAATGGAAGAGGGTTTTAATCAAGGATTCCCACTCTATCCCCTCTTTGCAGAACTGGTCCTTTATAAAGTCCAAGTCCCACTAGATGAGGCTCTAAAAAAATCAAAGGCATGCCTTGAGGGAGGAAACCCAGGAGATGATGACTTTGGTGGCATGACCAACATCAAGGCTTGGATGGATGATGAAACCCAAGTCACACCCATAGAAGATGCAGCCTTCTTGTGCTCAAAATTTAGGTCACTCCTCAAGCAACGTGGAGGCATTGTGAATCCATTTAAATAAAAAATAATGACATTGGTGACTGGCCACTCCAGCATCCCTCTGCTCCAATCCATCAACCCAACCCTAGCTTCATCCCTTGTGGATACATTAAAGGATCTCTCAAAATTGAAGGATCCAAACAAAGAGTACAAGGAAGTGGTGGATAGAATTTGGCTTTTAGGTGCACCAACTGGCTCAAAAGAGTTTGCATTAGGATTTTTTAACTCAAAAATAAAGGAGGTTCAAAATCATGTGTCCCAGCTTCAAGACGGAATACAAGATTTGCAGACAAAACTTCAGATATTTACTCAACATGTCATTCAGAAACTCCCACACTTGTTGGGAAATAAAGTTATGCATTGTCTACCACTGGACTTTGATACCAACTTTTGGATGGAGTGGAATGGTCCACTGACGGCCCAAATCAACAGCATCATATCATTGTTCTTAGCAAATCTCCTCCTCATCCCTACGGAAAAGTTCCCAAACCACAGCCTTCAGATAGCAGAGATTGCAACCAAACATGGTGGACTGGGTATCTTCTCCCCCAGTTTGAGGGCAATCCCAGATTTTATTATCATCATGAATCAATCAATAAGAATGGCAATGAAAGGATTCATCCTTGAGAAGAAGGCCCCATCTCTCCTTGTCCACAAAAGCATGATGCAATTATTTGATATGAAATTCAACCCATCCTCCACCTATCTCCAACAATTCCACATCTTGGCCTCAACCATAGCTTTGATCACAAACATCAACATTGCACTGACCCAATAGAATACTTTTCTTTCTTTCTTTCAATCAGTCTCCAGTGAAAGAGACAGATTGAAGACTTATGCATCAACAACATTGATACATGTATTATACACCATGATTGACCCCCAACATCCTCAACATCTCCCAGGTATTCTTTTGATCCACACTTCTTATCCCCTTATCTCCATGTCACGCCAAATTCCTCTCCACCGTATTAAGAATGATTTGTTTGCCATTGCCATGAAAAGGAAATTGAGACTCCCTATATGGAACAAATCCAATGCCCTGCAGTGTTGGTGCACCAAAACCCATGATATTTTTGGTGATCATATTTTCTCTTGCATCTTTCAAAAAAAGTCCCCAACAATAGCATCTGCCATAGGTTTATTCCCGTACTTCAAAGAATACTTGCCACAGCAGATATCATTAATCCTGTATCCAAGGTAGACAATGAAAGACGAAGAGTACTCAAAGAATTTCCCCACATACAATTATTTGACATTTCTTTTTGCCCAGACACATCCCTTTCCAATCCAGAGCATTCCCAGTGTCCACTAACAATGGTTGGCTTTGATGTCACTGTTACATCCCCTGTGCCTGCCCAATATCCCCTTGTGGATGCCCCGGAAGACATTTCAGCCAGCGCTGAATTGCACCTCCAGGAGGCGGAGAAAGGCAAGCTCCCTTGGGATGGAGCAGCGGATTGATACAATCATGTTGTATTATTGACAGGCAACGGAATTATTGGAGCTTTAATTAGAAATGATATGGTACTCATTCCAATTACCATTAATCCACATGGCAGATGGGGCCAACTTTTCCAACATTTCTTATTCGGCTCCCCCCCTTTCCAGCATATATCAATCCCAGCAACTCAACCCTCAGTTCATAAAATGTATTCCCTGCTGTCTCAATATCCAACGCCAACTGATGTAGTGACAATGGCATCCATTTGATGGAAACAGGAGGATAAATTGCCATTCTTTGGTCACTCATACATGTGTCCATTGTCAAATTGTCAAGGGATTATACACTGCAGCAATTGGGCCTCGCAATTACCCTTCCCCTCTCCAAACATGTACAGGGCACCAAGACAAGCACACGCCAAGTATTCTACCCACCTTGCCATACCACCACTCACTCAGCAGAACCTCCCCTTACCCCCCCTGGCTTGTATTTTGGTACCCAAGACATACCAGCATCCTCCACTTACTCTTTTTTGTTGAACTAAGTAGTAGCACCATAAACTTACCAGGCACAGTAAATGGTACATGTTACCTGCATCCTCCTGCATCGCTCTTGATGGAAAACAGTATTTTACAATTTTATTCAAACACACACAATTGTTTCATTGCATATTTTTTATGTTCAGATTACTATTTTAGCCTGTGATGGTACTATACCTTACTTTGAGGAACACTTTCCTTCAAGCTAAGAAAAACTGATTGCACCGCGAGCAGCAGTGACTGCACAGTTTTTTTGGCAACAAAATTACAACACTGATGCTACCTAATTTGGGATAAAGAAGTCTATGAAAGATTTGACCAGCAAAATGGACCTTACCTATTTACAAAAACTATTTTGGGAAAGTTTAAATCCCAAGTTCAAAACCTGAGTTTGAAGTGTGAGTTTAAAACTCTCCAAAAAGACATCATTAGCAGTCTACACAAGTAGGGTGGGTGGATTCTTTGTGAATTTTTTAGGATGCTGACTTCAAAAATGATAGAGTCAATTTGGTTTGTTGATTCCAAGAAAAAATCAATGAGCTAGATCAGTTCAATTCAAAAAACTGATCTGAATACTTTCCCTCCTTTCATCCTAGAAGATGCTCCAAGATTTATCATTCACTCTTATCTACTTCAAAATAGTACTGTCCTATGTCTCAAAACATCTGAAACTGAGGCTCTGATTACCATTGGCAATATTTCAAACTTTTAAAAACCATTTGACCTTCCCATAGATTTGATCCTAGGCAGGTGTAGGCACATAGAATGCAAGCAGTGTTGTTGATGTCAAACCTCAATCTCAATCTGTCATCTTGCCACAGTTACTGGCAGTTTTCCTGCAAGCAAACAAAAACTTGTTGCCTCTTTGATAGCAATGACTACACTGTTTTAAAAAAATGAAAGTAGAACACTAATACTGCATCATCTGGTCCATAAAAGCCTATCCTTGATTTTATCAGAAATATGAAACTTTTATACCTATGTATGAAAACTATCTTGGGAAAATTCAAACATGAGTTTGAAACCTGAGTTTGAAATTCAAGTTTAAAATTTTCCAAAAAGACAGCATTAGCAATTCCCATATTTCAGGTACAATTTTGACTTGAGGTGACAATGGTTCTTTCCAGTCTTATTTAATGTTTAAGTATGTCCATTATAAGCATGACACTGGGATGTTCCTGTAAAAAAATGCTCCTAGTAGAAATACTGTAGTATTGAGTTACTATGACAAATTGAATTTTTCAAAGTCATCTAGGGATAAAACTAAGTGTTTTGATCAATTTAAAAGAAAATAAAAACCAAATATAGAATATTAAGCTCTAAGTAATATCAGAAGTGTATCAAAAATAGCATTTATTATGCCGAAATTCAATAAAAAACTTCCAGTTATTAATTTTTGATTTTTGTCCATAACTCATAATTGTTTTATTTTATTTCTTAATCTTGTTTTTTGACCCTGTGTAGGTATGT
>JALLOT010000333.1:0-21594 GCA_036939595.1 Thalassiosira livingstoniorum | reverse complement strand
TAACTAATCAAACAAGCAAGCACGATACCATGGTTGGGTATCTACCCACGAGGAAAACTTTTGAAACAATTGTTCTTGTTTCTCAGGGAACGAAACATATTGGCAACATAGAGATACAAAACAACTCTCAAATAAAAAAATCAAAGATTCTATCATTTTCAATAAAATGGTCTTCCTTGCAACACAGTGGAAAGAATAACATGATCTGACATTGTCACCGGTCGGTCATCATCACTCCAGTCACAAGGAGAAGTGACTTGAACATCTCGATGCATATGCATATTGCTGCAAAAGTAGTCACCAACAACTGTTCCAATTTTCACTTTTTTATTGGGCAAACAATTCACTGGAAATGTATGTTGTCGTGGATTCTTAAGGGCTAGCCCTCCCTGCATGCAAAATTCGGCCTTGAAATCCCCCTGTACCACAACCCCGAGTTGGTTCATAGGCTTGTCCACGCCCTCTCCACCGTTGGCAGGAGGAGGGCCAAATCCANGGTCAATTATGGAACTATTATGGATTTGGCCCTCCTCCTGCCAACGGTGGAGAGGGCCAAATCCATAATAGTTCCATAATTGACCTCGATTGTAATCCGTTTGCTCTACTTTGTGAACATTTCCAACAACAAAGTGAGGCGGAAGGCCCTCCAAATAGCTGTAGTCAAATTTCCCTTCAGCGGCACTGTATTGTTCACGAATGGAAGAATGATGAGATTGAAAAATTCTCGCAAATAATCCCATGCGCCCCCCAAGGCGGATTTCATAGCCATTGGCATTAATGCCTCCTCGTTCCGCTTTATCAGAAAAGTAGGCATCCGGAAGCGGGTCTCTTAGAATCAAGGCATCCCCAATGATGCATTTTGACAATATTGCATTTCCGTGCAGTGACAAAACATCCCGTAAGCCCTCGGTAGCCGCTTGTTCCTCCTTTGTTCCTCGTGTGAGCTCCAAAAATTCTACACCATACGCATAATTCATTCCCAGTTTCAATGCCAACCTTCTTGCAGTGTGAACATTGCCACTGCGAGCCATGCCAATGTCCATTTCATTCATAAGTATTACAAATGGTTCTTGCAACTCTTCCAGCTCTTGAATCATACCATAAAATTTGTACCAATATTTTCCACGCTCGGCATTCCATCCTATCACTTTGAGAGTTGAATTCAATCCTGACCCCCAAGAACAGCCAGGAGAAATGGAGTTGTCTACTTCTGCCATATTCAAATCTGGAATCTGTGCTGTGTATTCCATTTGCTTTTTGTTGCCAGCAAGATTCTTCCACTCAATTCGCTGGGATTTGGGGACGTACCAATGCTGCACAGCGAATTGAAGGCTGCTTTTTGAAAAGTCATCCTCAAAGACATTGGAGACAGTGTCGCCAACATCCTCTGCACCCAAGGTGTTGTTGGTTTCAAAATATTCAAGCTCGGCACCATTCGTGTATGGAAATTGGCAGGGTGATCCTTTGCCATAGCGAAGACTGATGTAGGCATTCAAAATATTGGGTGGAACGGATTGAATAGTGGTCGGCCCAAATGGAACAGTCAACAAAGGTTTGTTGTCAGCCATATGATTTAACCAATTAGAATCACGTTTGGGAGAAACCTCTGGTGGTGTAACACTGCGAGAGACACATTCCATGTCAAGCCCACCAATGAGGTCTCCCGACCTCCAGAGATATGCTTCCGAGACAGTTAATAATTTGTACCAAGGACAACAGCCAGTGCCCCGCAAGAGCAACAAATCAGGTTTGATCAGTCGAGGTTCCCAATCTCCCATTCTATGTTTCCTCGAGTAACTTCGTTGATCCAAAGTAGGATGGTGACGAGAAATATCCGATTCCGACCTTTCCCACAAGGCGTCCAAGTTCGAGCAATCGTGAATGGTAATATCGATATCATCATCCCACGGATCGAGAGCCGCATAGCACTTGGCCCCCATGGCAGACCCACCATGTGTGGCCCAGTTCGTAATATTCAATTCCCGCGCCAGTTCATTCCAATGGACTAAATCATCGTAGAGGCACACTTGGACCTGAAATAGTTTGGATAGCTTCGAGGAGTGACTCAGTTGAGTGTAATCAATGGTGTGCTTGGCCACCTTGGGAGGGTCATTGTACGCAATGTCGACAATGTTGGTAATGGCCAACACCGTGCTATTGTCGGGCACCTGTCCGCATGTCGTTGGAAAGGACGAGTGCAGGTTTTTGTGGGATGGAGGGACTGGGGCCAAAGAAGACAACTTTTGCTGGTCAATCCCCACAGCATCATATTGGTCTAAAGGGATGGAAAAAATGTATACAAAGGCTGCCAGCATGCAAAGGATCGTTGCATATTTTAGGGATATTGGTGGACGACTTCCCCATTGCTTGGCATTATGGCATTTTTCGTCCCCGTCGTGGACCGAAGGGCGAGGCACCATTAATAGAGGTGTGTAGAAAATACACGAATCTCCAGTGAGCGTCTCTATCTACTACATGAAGTTAGTGTGCAGAGGAAGAAAGGATTCAAGGCCATGAGGTGAGAAGGAGAACCATAAATCCCATCGTGGCGGTTCAAAGCTCGGGCTCCGGCTCGGCCAGGCTCCAGGCTGGATAGCGAATGGCCGGTGGCCGGCTGTTGAGCGAATCTGAGCGAATGCCGAAGTGGGCTGAAATGCTGAAACACTGATAATTTATTTTTCTACTAGCAATTAATTTTTTTTTCGATCGCCAGAATCGCGGTAACAAAATAATACTCCTACTCCTACTACTTATTACCTCCTACTGTCATTATCAGTAAAAAGGAGCCTAGTACTACTCGCTCGTTTTGAGCTCTTGAGCCCGTTTGAGCTCAAAATATCCAAACTTCAGTCTGGCTTTGATCCGTCAAGTAGAAGAAGGATGACTAATTGACCAGAAATTGAACTCAAAAAATATTTCCAGAGTCAGTATTTGGGTTGAGGAGGTGTTTGATACAGTTTTGGAAAGGTCTAATTGAACTGCAGTCTTCAATTTTTTGTAAGTTAATTTTTGACTGAGTAATGGCCACATTTGTGTTTTGATATTTTTGATTGCCTCTTGATGAGGCTGAATAATTTGGGCACTAACAAATAACTAGTAAAAAATCACATGCCCAAATTAAACATTTCTGCCCAAATAACAAAATTATAGTGGTGTTTGAATAGGATAACAATGCCTTTTAGGCCAAATTAAGGAATATAAATAGTAAAAGGCAAAGTAAAACAGGTACAAAAAGAGTTAAACCATTTCATCAAGGGCAACTGGTGGGTGTGCACCAAATTCATCAGTTATGACAACCTTAGGCGTTACTGCTGATTGAGGAGATGGCAGTGGAGGTAATTCCTGATTGCCATCATCTGCATCAGCAATCCCCTTGCAACCAATGCTGTCCTCTTCTTCGTCATTACCCGCATCCCCGAGTCCCTCAAAAGGGTCTCCACCAGTTGCCGCATCTGCACTAGCAAATAACTTCCGAAGAAGAACCTCCGTCTCGGGTTTTGATAGTTTCGAAAGTCCGCCAGTGTAACTGAAGCCAAACTTCAGAATTTGCTTCCTACGAGGGTTGCCAAGAGAAAGAACATGCTCCAAACCTCGTTCAATGTCAACAATGCATCCTGGGCGTAGCTTGTCCATCTGAGCCTTCGCTTTCAAATCTCGCTCCACTTTCTTTTTCGCTCTCTCCTCATCCTCTTTCCTCTTCTTTTCCCTAACCTTTTCCTCCAATTCCATCTTTTCCTTATTCAGCACTGCAATCGAGACAGCTAAGTCATTGAACCATCGAATTTGGTCAAGCTGAGAAGGACCATTCAAAATGCGGGCATAACTGTTTACATTTCCCGTCACCATGTCAATCCTCCTACTGGCAATGACCTTCATTGGTCTCTCGCCAGCACATTGGTCAATGATAGCCCCGACCTGCACATCATGCGGCGTTGGGTTAAGAAGGTCGACCTGCACCTTACTCACCTCAGCCTGCAGGTATGGCGAAGGAACCAAATCCGTGCCCATGTGCCAGCCATGGTGCCTCGCCACAAAGTTTGTCATGTGCACGAACAACTCGGATGCAATTTTCTTGCTTAGACCTTCTGGCCAACTCGTCTGACCAAGGGGCAAAGGATCAGCAGACACGACCCGAGGGAATTTCGCCTTGTCCTCCTTGTACGGTTGAAGAAGCTTGGGTGGAGCGAAACTAAAGCCATCATAATCGTTGTCAAGCCTCAGCTGCTTCTTGTCCTTCGAT
Organism: Thalassiosira livingstoniorum; assembly: GCA_036939595.1. Classification (NCBI taxonomy): domain Eukaryota; phylum Bacillariophyta; class Thalassiosirophyceae; order Thalassiosirales; family Thalassiosiraceae; genus Thalassiosira; species Thalassiosira livingstoniorum. Next base: position 17,354 of record JALLOT010000333.1, on the reverse strand, counting down.
TTCTGGACTTCTTCAGCTGATGGCACAGGAGGATCGAGAAATACTGTTGGGTCTTCCTTCGTTGTAAGGTAGCACCCACGGAGCTTCGGGATATCGCTTGAATTTACGTATCCAAGCTGCAACACTGTCTCCAAGTGTTTCTTATTCCAGGCCGACTTGTTCGGATCAGCTCTTGTTTCACTCTCAAAGTGAGCAAACAGAGAACAAACTTCTCTGCGCTGTTTCACCGTCAAACTCTTCCACACTGCCGGCATTGCATCGTACAGCCCATTCCGATCTTTGGAGTGATAACAGAGGTACTTAGCAAAGTTAGAGATCGGATGGTAAAACAAATTGATTGGCATGATGTAAACTTACCCTCAAAGAATCTATCTGCCGCATCAACAGCCGTTTCAATCTTCTTAACCCATTCAGTGAAACAAATCCGGACACTTGGTTTCTGGTTCACTTTCGTGAATGAGTTGATCCATGCCTGGGGAGTTCCACTGTTAAGCACCGAATTCACAATTGCAATGAGCTCCCGCTGGGATATCAAGCTTGACTTTCCAACCCTGAATCTTTCGAGGAGCTCCCGTGTCAAGCGCTTGTCTTCTTTCGCCTTCTCTTGGTCATAAGCCTGTGCGACGTGTGATGTGTCTCCCTCTTCTTTAAACACAAGAATCTTGTGTGCCGTGAAAACTTCGAGTGATTCAGGACAAAGATGACTGCCATATCCATCATAGGAGAGGACAATCCAAAAGTCTGGATGATCACGAATTACAGGCATCTCACAAATGCCCGCACACATCTTGGGCACGATGGCTTTCCAGCTATCGTCGGTCATGTAGGCCGAAGGAGTTGCCTCGACGAAAGACCCCTTGGGTGCTACGTAGTTTTTGGAGAAGGATTTGAAAGTGGGGTGTTCATCCAGCAACTTGCACGCTGCCAAGTAAATCCGAGGACCCTCCGCACCCATCGAATTCCCAATGCGACCAATGGCGATGCTTCCCCTGTTGTTGCTCAAGTTCTTCTCATGCTTTTTCTTGTTGGCACTGCCCAGAACATGAAGTTTGCCATTGCTGGCAAGGGTACTGGACTCATCGTAGTTGAGAGCAAAATGATCCAGAAGAGCTTGGTGGACAGGAGAATTTCCACTCAGCTCTTTCGCCTGCTCAAGTGCTGCAAGCAGTTGAATGTTTTAGTCTTTCAATCGTATCAAAAAAATTTGAATTGTAAAAACAGACTTACCTAAATCGTATTGGACATGGTTTCGTAACAGCTTCTCCGTTGTTATCGCAGTGCGGTTAGTTGTAGTTGCTTGTGCATTTACTACTCGGCCCTGCTTCTTCAACCGTGGCAGCTGCTTTGATCGTCGAAGGTAATCAAAGTGGTTCTTCCCCTGCCTCGGTGTCGTCCCTTGCAAATCCGAGATCATCGCAATTATTTCCTTGCAAGCCATGCCATTGTTAGCATGGTCGGGAGAAACAGCAATGTCTTGAATAATCTCACGATCCTCTTTGGATGTAAGCCCATCCCTTTTCCCAGCTTTAATGTTTGCCTTTCTCCTATCAAACAGACTGAGCTCACCCAAGTCTTCCACATTCGGATGCTCGTCAAGTTTTTCTCGCCTGAGCCTCTCTGCTTTGACATGGCGTTCCAATGTCTGACGAGGGATTTGGAGCCCGGGCACGATCTTCTGCACAGCATTGTGAGGCTTTCCCCCACAAAGGGCGGCTTCAACCGCTGCATCCATTGCTTTTTTGTGAACTCCCATGTTCCAATTGTAATATTTCCCCCTCGGCACCACTTTTGTAGCTTCGCCCTGGCAATTAATTCCCCTCTGAGTTGCTGGTGGCAATTTTTCTTCATCAGCATTATTGGATGCTTTCACTTTTGTTGGGCGCCCCTGTCGTAGTTTGATGAAGTCCGTAATTAACCCTTTTGCATGGGCTTCGGCTTTATCCACATTGTTGGATGGGCGCTTGAGCTTATTTGTTGTTGATGGCCGTAGCTTTTTGTTCGGAGGTGAAGACGATGGAACAGAACCAACTTCAATGATGTCATCGTCGTCAGACGGAGAAAAGGCGGAGTCATCATCATCGGAGACGGCAGGCTTTGTTGGTTTTGCCTTTTTGCCTGGCTTCACTGCAATCTTCACCCCACAGTATTTTTGCTTGCGAGTGGCAGCATCTTGCACAGGTCTCTTCTTTGGTGGCGTGACAGAAGAAGATGCTGCTGATGCAGTGGGAGGTTTGGAAGCAGGAGAGGGCTTTTTCGTAGGTGATGCAGCTGATGGTGCTGCTGTTGACGAACCTCTTCTGTTTTTCGTTTGGGCAGGCACGATGGGTGGATACCATGGCTTTTGTGTTGGGCCACTAATCTCCATGCAGTTCCTGGGCAAGTTCACTGGAATCACAGCTTGAGGTTGGTCTGAGTGGATGGTCCTGTTTTCAACAATGATGTTGACGTTGACAAATCGGGTTTTGGAAGAATCTTTTGGGGAGGATAACTGCTTGGGCAGTTGTGAACCGCCTTCCCCATCCTTTTTGAGAAGCGTTTTCTTTGGCATGGCTGGATTGGAATGAATGTAGCTTAAATGTTGCTGCTAGCTGCTGACTGCAATTGATTTTTATGAGGAAACGGATTTTGAGCGGAGATATGTGGAAACTCTGTATTGTGAATGATGAACATGAGGAGGATAAGTAAACAAGCATGGAGCTGATTCAGAATTCTTGCTTCTTCTCTTTTTAAGTGCCCAAAAAGTCATTGAGAAGAGAACCTTTCTGTTTCAATTTCACAGTATAGAGGTCCTATGCAGAGACATACGTGAAAACTGAATAACATTTAAACAAGATTAAAATGGTGCGGTTGCTTTGGAAGCACTTCCTCTGCTCAGAAAAACTTATTTTTACTTTAAAACTTGAAAATAAATAAACATTTTGGTTTTACTAGTAACCTATCTAGCAGAGGCCCAAGGTCTGCTGCCCAAATTTATTCAGCTGCCCAAATCATGTCATCCTTCTTCTACTAGATTGAAGCTCGGAGCTGCTGCGTCCCAATTTGAAAAAAGCAATTGTTTTTGTGCAGTTTTTTTAAATAGTACAAAAAAGATATATTTTTATTTATCGCTAAAATGTCCATAAATGGAAGTTTGACAAGAGTTGACAAGATCCGAATTTTTCAATTTTCCATGAGACGGCAACTCGAAACAACTGGGCCGTTTTCATTTTCGTTTGACTTCTTGAAAGGTTGTGCTCCTCCGCGAACGGCGACCTGTAAGTTTATCCTTGGCTTTCACCAGCATAAGTCTGCCGGTGTTGGACTTTCCGGGTGCTTGATGCCACGATGTCACCGGGTCTCACCGGGTCAATTGACTTGAGAGAGGCCCGCCGACCGCCGAGAGGGAGAGGGCTTCTGTATAACTTGCCGCTTGGGTGTCGATGTAGATAGTGGCTCATGTAGTGTTGGTGGGGCGATACCATAGTTGACAGTCGTCCGTGAGTGTTTTGGTTTAGGGGGATAGGTTGGGTGAGGTGGGGCGAGGTCGGGTATTGGTCGTGGGTATGAGCCTACGGAGCCTGTAGGAGCCACATGCAGTTGAGTGGGTAGATTGGACTAAAATAATTTTGGCTGCGGGCAGCTTCTTTCAATTGCTTCTATTACAGTCGGATGTTTGAATGATACACAAAATACAAGTTTACAAACATGCCTGAGCCCCTGCAATTGAAATTTCGTTGACGATGTTCAGTTTAGTCTGCAAATTATCCGACGTTTGCCAGAACCAGACCTTCAACTCGTTCTTGATTGTTATGAATCTTTTGCTGTTGGCCATTATTTTTGAGATTGCTGTTTGTTCTGAAATTCAATTATTTGCCTCAGCCGAAGCCTTTTCCCTCTGTTTTGCTGTATTCCTACCTTTTCATTCGTTGTTGCTCATTTTGGCGTCCCTTGGTCTTCACTCGATTTATTATTCATTCTATTCGCCCATCTGCCTAAAAGACGTCTCACGCACAATTATTCATTTGTTTTACCTTAAGAAATCAGAAGTCAGAGAAGAAATAGACACTAATTTCATTGAGTCGAGGAACGTAAATTGACAATAGACAACAGACAAACAAACTCTTGAGAAAAATCTAATTCCATCTAGCAGCGAGTTCAAGATACTCCTATTATTTTCCAAGATGAAATTCCACCTTTTAACCGTCTCCATAGCCGTCACCATCCAGGCCCAAGATTATCCCGTCCCTTATCCCCCGCCATCCCAACACATTATTCATCCCTTGCCACACACGTATTTAACTCTCCCCGACACCAATAACGATCAACTTCTACACGAACCATCCCAACAACGACAACAGCAACAACAAGTCGAGGCGCACGAACCACCACAGCAACCACAACTCCCACGAAGCTTCACCTGGCAAAACGTCAACGGGCACTCCTACCTCACCCGAATGAGAAATCAACACATTCCTCAATATTGCGGGAGTTGTTGGGCGCATGCCGGAATGAGTGCGCTGGCGGATCGGGTCAAGATTGGGAGGAGTTATAGGGGGCCTAGGGAGAGGTGTGAGAGGGAGAGACGAGAGGAGGGGCAGAGACGTGAATTGCGCGATTTAGGTGAATTACGCGAGGGGCATGAACCAGACGAAGCACAAATAGAGAGAGACGAGAGAGTGACGCGGAGACTCAATGAAAAGAAACAGTATTCCAATCAAGATCCCAATCCAATCTCGGGGGAGATCTTGGGAGAGCTGGGCCCACCCCCCGGCCCGGACTTTGATCTCTCCGTCCAATTCCTCCTCAATTGCGGCATCGCCCCCGATCCTCCAAACAACAGTACTCACAAATACCACGGCGGTCTCTCATGCCATGGAGGATCAACACTCCGAGCGTACGAACACATTTACAACACTTTGAAATACATCCCGGAAGATTCATGTTTGAATTATTTGGCGTGCAGCAGTGAAAGTGACGAGGGGTTTTGTGGGTTGGTGCGGGGTATGACGACGTGTGAGGATTGGAATGTTTGTAGGACGTGTGATGGTTTCTCTAGTGAGAGAAGTGAGTATGCTGTAGGTGACGCTGCTGGTGGTGAGGGTGGTGAGGGTGTTCAAGGTGTGGGGGGTACGGATGGTGATGGAATTGCAAGAGACGAATATGGATGTCGCGCAGTGTCGGGTGGATATCCGAATGTTACCATTTTGGAGTATGGGGGAATTGAACCGAGGAATATTCATGCCATCAAGGCGGAGATTTATGCTCGGTGAGAGTTCGTGCAGTTTTGTGTACCAAGTACTTACTTTTTTGGGATGACTTGGCTACCTTTGCATTTCATTTTGTTCAATTCCATTTTGCGTTCACACTCTGACCCCTTGAATGCATTTGAAACATCCATCGTAAAACTACACTGCCAATTCAATCTCGATAACCAAATGACAGAGGGCCAATCAAAGCAAGCGTCAACGCATTCCCCATCGAAAATTACTCTGGCGGCATACTCTATGCGGACGATAATCCGGCATTGCTCAATACGACTCACAATCATGGCATTAGTATCGTGGGATGGGGGTATGATGAAGAGAGGGATAAGGAGCATTGGATTGTGAGGAATTCTTGGGGGGTGTATTGGGGTGAGTCCTAATTTGGATCATGAAGTTGCACGTGGCATTTATTCGTAGGGTGTGACACTCGATTGACTCGTTTTGTTTCTTCCTTACTTTCATTTAAACCCACGCTTATTTGCACCTGATCAATCAGGTGAAATGGGATTCTTCCGCATTGAACTGGGAAGCAATCTCCTGGGAATCGAAGAAAATATGGCATGGGCCACTCCTCACAAGTGGACGACGTCGGGAAACGATTGTCATGATACGTATATTGATCCTTCGATGGATATTCTGGCGTTGCATCAGCGATAAAAGGAAGGTTGAGAGGTTAGGAGATCTTTTCGTTCGTTGGGATTAAAGGTGCTGAGAGAATCCCCTGAAAGTGAATCTTTCTCCACTCTAGGAAACGACTACAATGTCAAGTCTGTTTTTCAATTTTTTCAAGTAGTTGATGGTTTCATAATTATTGGCAATGAAAAATTAAACACAGAATCTTAACAAATGTCGCGGCATTTGTTAAGTATCTTCGCAGAAGAACTGCAAGATTGCATACATGCAACTGTTCGAGCAGCTCACCTTTCAACATTTGTGTATTTGTTTCTTTGTATATATAGATGTTTCATGGTAAAGAATAGGATTTGTTTCGAGACTTTGTCAACACTAAGATATTTAGATAAACTACTGAGTGTTTCAGCTCAAACTAAAGGCATGGTTTTAGCAGACCACATAAACAACACAGATAAATTGTGTTGGTGCAAAAGGCGAAATCCAGAGGAAGTGTGTACGCATATCCCCACGGAGGATATGGTCAGGGTCAGGACGCAAAAAAATGGAATTTCACTTAAAATCTCAATTAATCCTAGAAATTAGTAGGAAAATGGAGGCTTTCTGTTTCTTACTCGAGTCCAAACAAAACGAATTACAATAACCTTCCTGTTCAATCATCAAAAGATGCTCAGCTGACTACTTTGTGCACTCCTTACTTTTCAAAAATTCCTTACACTCAAGTCTCTTCTTAGGCCACCCAAGTTTCTGGCAAGAGATGCAACAGTAATACACTTGCTGACTTGTATCGCATGCAGTAGTAGCATTTTTTCCACGCACTGGGAAATTTTTTCATACTGAACTGCTTGTCAAGTCCAAGCCCGTCATCTCTAACATATTCTGTATCATTTCGTCATCAAAGCAGAAACTTCACGGCACAACACTTTCTAGAACAGTTCCCCCTATTGCGCAATACTTGGCAGTTTCTTCCCCATTACACTGGTTCAAAATGTTACCAAGGTTCTTTAGTTGTCACCTTGCACTGAAACAAGGAAACTGCATGGAAACGACAACCCTGTGCAAGTTAACCCACTGACAAACCAATTGATTGAAGTCATTATCATGGAATATGAAAGTCATTTGCTCATTCAATTTTGGACCTGATTTAGTACCAAAAATGCAAATTCAAAACCATCCAATTCCATTGCAAGAATTCTCATCTTTAACAATAGGTATGTGAAGTTGAAGTAACTTATACATCCTCCCACTTTGAGAGTTCATTCCATGTTATGGACAAAATGAAGAGTATTCTTGCAAAGACAATGCTTTTCCAATATTGGTTTTGCAAAAAGTGGAATAATAACTTAATTGCATCTAAGGAGAGGTTCATGTGGTAACTTGATTGGAGACATATAATCATTGCTTTTTTGGGCTCCATCTTTCTTTTTCTCGGAGTTGCTTTGTGAACTTGTTTTTTGTCAAATTCCAACTTGAACACTGCTCCTTTTGGAATATTTGTCCATATAATAGTTGAGCTTTGTTTGAAACAATTGTGAAGGGACTTGGATGTCATAATACAAGTTGCGCTGGAATGCATGATAGACACTTCCAAATTCTGTAAGTGAAAATGCAGTTTTGAGGTGCATAAACAGTTGCCCTCCAGAATTGAGCTTTAAGTACTTGAATTCTTGTCCAACATGACTGTACACAACTCATTTTAAAATGCCAGCGTGAAAATTATCCTATACTTCCTTTTGATCATTATTAAGAATGTTTGAGGATTGCATATTTGCTATCATATCAGCTGGTGTTGATATCAAACTAACTGTGCAAATCTGATTGCCTTAAATCCACCATAATGGCTGAGTATCACTACAACCATGATTTTGTAGCTGATGAGAGCTATATTGACATGGTACACATATCATCGCAGAAAGATTGAAAATGATTTCCATTTGTTAACAGATAATCTCCTATCCTCTGTATTAGTTGATGCATCTTATGGTTGAAGTTGTGTGTATTTAAATAAAATTTGTACATGGGTCATAAGGAATATTTTTTTCACCTTGCACAACTTCAAAATGACAATGGCTCAATATGTATTTTCTTGTCATCTTGCCTTGGATTCCATTGTATTGGGATGCTTGCTTAAGACCACAAAATTTTACAACTTTGTCTTTTTGGTGAAGAATAACCATGGATTTCACCTTCAATCAATAGAATGCTAAAATTTAAATACAAAGAGAATTGATTAAAAGATCAAATTATCTGCCAGCTAAATGTAGGGGGTGCACAAGACCTTTTATTGTGGTAAAATTTTGGCTGCTAAATTTATTCAAAATAATTCTGTTTATTATTTTGCATCTCCCGACCCCTGCCCGCCAGGATCAATCATTCTCCAAAAATGGCATCCAGCACCAAATATGTCTTTGGAATTTTGCTTTCCAAAGGCGCCACTATTGAAGTTAAAGCTCAGTCCACACTGGACCAATAGTGTTTAAATTACAACTGCACATTTATTAACTGTGGCTGAGTGCACAGTTGCAATTTCAAGTGTTGACGTGGCATCTGGGTTGAGCGTTTGCTGCAAACATCCATTTTTTGGTGCAGCGCTGGCGGCCACTTTCAATATTGATGCCAACATCAAATCCAAGGCAAGGGATGGCTAAAATTGCACTCTTCAAAACACTGAATAGGCTTCCAACACAGTGACTCCTATGAGGTAAGGTTGTTGGGTGTTGTCAAATGTTCATTGTGCTGGTTTGACACTGTCCACCAGCTGAAACACTACTTGGAATCATGTTGACTTTGTGTTTCCACTTTTTTCAATTTCCAACCTCTTGCCTATCTTACATCCTTGTCATATCTTTTCTTTGCTTTCACCTAATTTTTGGTTGCTACTTACTCCTTCCTTTGCCTCCCACAGCTTTTCTGGCACCAACTCTTTTTTAATATCATTTGGCACTCTGCAGAGATTGCCGAGACAAACATAAAGTAAGAAAAACTTATAATTAACGAATTTCAGTCCAGCCTTGGTTATATTATTTGCTCGTTCTTGTTCTTGTTATGGTACCTTAGTCCTGAATCTCTCCACTCTTCAACTGCATCAAAGTCACAACTGACCTTTTAAGATGTGTCTACAGCCTCGACATCCTCTTCCAAGTGCACGGAACTAGTATCAAAAAGGGCTTTTCTGGTTTGCCGCCAAGCGCGCCCCTAATAATTCCTCAGAAGCTCAAGTCAAGGAGCCATTGTTAGGGGAGGTGACAAGGGGGACAAGAACCTTATTTTGGTGCATATGTGTTTTGATTGTTCATGCTTCAGGAATCCCCTAGAGCATCACCACATAACATCAACTTGTTTTGCTCATTGTTCTTAGTTTCTTGCATTGGCGCGCCTCCTTTTTGCTAGTAGCTGATTGGTTGTTTTGCTCTGATTGGAAGATGTGCCCCCTCTTTTACCTATTTCTGATAGGGAGGGGATAATGTTTGGGCAAACAGTTTGTTTTTAAATGTATGTTCATTTTTAAATTTTTTATCATTGATACTTGATGCAATTACTGCCTCATTTCTTGTCCTCTGTCACATCTTCTGAGCTGATTAGAAATCAAGATAATTGATTTTGATGTAACAGAACAGGTCCCATCTTCTCTACCATGGGATGAAACTAAGCTAATGTGCCTAGTCTAAAATGATCTTGGTAAGGGGATATTGGAGTCTTTCTCTCTTGGGTAGGATTTGCTTCTATTGTTTTGGGATTTGTTCAACAGAACCTACTCCAAAGGTGGTTAAAGGTAGACTGTCTCTCATCAAAACTGTACAGGGGGCTCCGTGTCCCTCCGAGAGGTAAGTAAGATGCGATGGAATGTTTGGCTAATTTATTAATTGAATCATTTTTTTGTTCAATCTGCCTCACCTCTCTGTGTTGTGCAATTAACCTTTTGTCTCCCTAAATCAGTTTGTCTTGTTGTTTGTGGAAGGTGTTGGAGTGGGAGAATTAGAGTTTCAACTCAGAGATCAATGAGGTTCAGCTTCTGGTTTGATTATCACACTTAATATCTTGCTGATGTTGTATCAAGTGAAGGGACTTAAGGTACCAGTCTTTAAACTTAGAATGACTGTTTTAGTAGGCTTGTATTGTAGTCTTGATAGTATTTTTTGTGCACCTTATTAGTTTGTTTAAATGAGGGTTCATTTGCAAGACATCTTAAACACTATAAACAACTTAGCATTAGATGTTAGCTTTTTCAAATCATTTTTCCAGTGACACAATTTTTCTGTACAACCATACTAGTTCCTATGTACATTTTTTCAAAATAGTACCTTTTTCCACAAAAAATAGCCAAAAATTAATAAATAAAAATCCCCTTACAGCACCTTTACTCTTGTGCAACATTATTTTGAACCAAAAAATGGTTGAATCTATCTTAGTTACACCCCAAAGGGTGTGTTTGACTGTTTCAAATCCATATTTGACAGAATTCTAATTTTTGGGTCTGGGCCTTCCAGACCCCCTACTAAATGGCATCAGTGCAATATCTTCTTGCAATATGATGCTATCTCCAAAATTGGTTTGATGAAATCTGTTTGTGCAATGTGATATGTAATAGCAGCAGCAACAACAAATGCTTTGCTAATCAGTGGTAAAATTTTAAGTTGGAGATGGGCATGACTACGTGGTTGAAATTAATTCAATTACTTCATTTTTATACAAAGGTGTGACAAGTATTAAGCTTCATCAAAATATCACAATAACAATGCCACAAAATTAGAAAGAACAATGAAGACAGCAAATAAAACAAAGAAAACAAAGAAAATAGAGCAACTAGGGAATTCAAGCAAATCATAGTATGAATATATATATATATACATATGTATATACATATGTATGTATGTATATGTATATATTTTCTTGGTCATGGCATGGAAAAGTATGTATTGTCCTTTTGAAGAGGCAAGGCAAAGATGTAAAGACACAATTGCTTATTTTGAGGGCTGTAATCAAAGTAGCACTATCATCTAATGCCTCTTGGCGATTTGCTTTTCTATTTGTTCTTTGCTTTGTTTTGGGATTTTCGATGAACTTAGTTGTGTTCACTTGAAAAATGAGCACATTGATTAAGAAAAAAATCCAAGTATGCCTTGGAAGATTTTTAGAATGAGCTTTGCTAAGATAAACAACAGAGTTAAAGCAATTAGAACATTCAGTCTTGATAATCTACATTTTAGTTTGCAGAAAGTTTTATTGGACTATTTTTCACATGAGTTGAGTTCATTCTTTGTCTCTTAAATGGGCAAAGTGCCTGGCTGGCCTAGATGCTAGTATAGAGACATCTCATTTGTAAAGGTAACTCCTGCTATTGTTACTGTTGTTTCATTAGTAACAAGCACTTTTTAGAGTATGCTGTGAAAAATATGTTATAAATTAATTCTGTCTTTGGTATAAGCAATAATTGGATGTTTGGTCAAATATATTACATTTTGTATATAGTTGTTTCATAAACTTCTTTCTTAATTTGTATTTCCAGCAATAATAACATTTTTCAATACTATTCAATTAAATAACTTGAGTTTCACATCTTAAATCAAATGTATGCTTCTAAAAACACACATGCACAAAATGACATCAATTTGGTTGCTGCTTAAGTTATACTGGTCAAAGAACAGAGATGTTTTTGCAAATCTAACCAACAATAATAAGCCACAAGAACAATTCATGAAAAAAAAACAAAGTGACCTACTTGTTTCAACAAGCAGTAAAATGTACCAAAAAGAAAGTTAAATAATCTGAGTTCTTGTTCCTTGCAAATAATTGTATTCCATCTTTCTAGATTGGATGCACACAAAAGAATTGTTTTAAAAATTTATTAAGCCTTTTGAGAACTGTCAATGTCTCCATATCAAAGGGACCTAACAAGATTTGTGCTATTGGTTGGCTAAACAACCCATATTAAAATAAGGTTGATCATGGAGAGTGTTGTTGCTGGACATGATGTGTGTCATCTCAACATCTACAATCCTTTACTGATTCCCAAGTACATTGTGGAATGGAAAACAAGCTTTCTATTGACCATATGTAGGTCAGGTAGGTCAGGGCTCAACAACTCCATTTGCAGCTAAAGACAGAGGTGAAAGTTGATGATGATGATGGGTGTGAATTATTTAATACAAATGCGAATGCTAGGTAAATAATAACAAAATGAGGGGGAATGTAATGCAAAAACGACATGTTTTTTGAGGATAGCACCATATTATTAAGCATTGACTGCACATTTATATAGTGATCACCACCTAAAGTCAAATTCCCATCAACACAAAATAATCCTCTTTCCTAATTGGTCTTTTGGAATGAAGGTTTCCCTCAACTGGTGGGATGGACTTTGGTGCAACACAATGGAACTCCAGTTTGGTTGGATTACTTGTGTTGACTTTGAAACAGAGGGAGGCAAGTATTTTACCCTGTCCCTCAACAATGAGTATTATAATTATGAAATACAGTACAATGCAGCTTACATTTGTGTCAACAAGTAAACAGTTCAAAATGCCATCTTCCAGTTGACCCAGTTGCAAATCCAGAAAACAAAAATGTCACCATGCAAAGACATTCTTGCAGTGGGAGTGCTGGTTGCCATAATTGTTAACACCTCAATCCATCTACCTCAGATGACATTCACATTAATTGAGTTGGTGAGTGATGATAAGTTATGTACTTTATGCAAACAGTTTGAATGAATTTTGCATTACCACTGCTCACATTTTTCCAGTTGCCCTTGACTTGTTGACAAGTCATGCAGCTGTTGATGAGGAAAGTGGAAGCAATGATAAATAACAAGAGCCCCTCTGTATATAAGATGGCTGTGATGAAAGACTGGCATCAATGTGGAAAGACAGAAGTCAGCAGTGCTATTAAACATGTTGCCTATAGGTCAGTAAAACCTTGCTACCCCAAATATTGCACTAGAAGAGTTTGATCTATTGAAAGATTCTGATGGTGTGATTTGGTATCACAAGGTAGCAGAATTGCTTATTCCTTTTATGAATGGAGTGCAATTATTCAAATTCACAACACAAATGCAGAAATATATGCTTCATTGTGTTCATTCCTTGAATTACCAGTTGCAATAATTTGACTCAAAGATTGCTAATGAATCTCAAGTAATCACTTCCAATCATGTTGCACAACTAATTGGATGTCACATGGCAAGGATGTTCCATGGCTTTCCCAGAATTGCACATAAGGTATGTGGGACACTATCTAATCCTTAAATACAGTTCCACTGTGCAAGGAGACAAATACCAAGGACTGCTGCATGGATTTTCATTATTTTTGTATTTTGTGGATGATTGGAAAGAAAAAATGGCCTCAACACAGTATAGCATCTATGACCATGCTATTTCTACCTGCCAAAAGAAGATCCAAGCACCAAACCAAGTACAGTGATGTTGAGAATGCATTCTACTGAAAGTGGTGTGAAAAATCAATCCCAGACAATTCTTTGCAGCAGTCAATAGCCGTATTGCAGGTTTGATTTATTCCTGCATAACAATTGGTCCTGATATGAAACCCATCAGAACTGGAGCTGCTCTTCCCATGATGTGCATCACAAACACAAAAGGTGATTTGTTGACCTAAAAGGTCTTTGTCTGTGCCTACAGCCTATGGTGGTAAGACTGACAAAAACCTTGAAGGTTTCAACACCAACACTCATAATGTCAACACACAGAAGTGGGTCAATCTATTTGACTTGGTTCTGGTAAAATACAAGGGTAAGATTCTCATTCATGTCAGTGTTTTATTTGAAGTTTGTCTAATTAATGTTTGTAAAAAACGCCCCCAGGCAAAGGACATTGTGTCACATGTGATTTGGTCTAAATATAAGACATCATGGAACAGATAGCTCACAAAGAATAGAATATGAAAATGGCTGGGATGTCCTGGTGTAACAGAGTTGGTTGCCAAGCAATGGGATGGGAGACAAAGCTGGAAAAAGGATCTTGTGATGATCTCACTTGAAAGCATAAGGTCCTGGAACTCTGTTTCACAACAATCTGGGCCAACAACAACAATGTAAAAACTCTATGTAACTTTATCAGACCTGATTGGACACCTGGTGGTCTCTTTCAAAAGAAGTGGAACTCAGTAGGAAGGCAGGAGCAAATATTGATTCCAGTCTCTTGCACATCTCAGAAGCAGAAGTATTGCCCAACATTTTACCAAAAATACAAGAGAAATGGGCAGAGAGCAGAGACTGAGTTCAAGCTGACAGTCTAAATGCATGGCCTTGAATGGGCACCTAAAGTTGTGATGAAATGCTTTAACATTGGGCTTTGCAGTGTGTACATGATCTACAAGACTCTATGCAAGATCCACACACATCATCATAGTGTCATGGGACAGAAAGATACTTTTTTGAAGTGACTCACTGTTTGTGTCAACAGGGTCCTGAACTCCCTCAAAGAGATGCTGTTCATCAAGAACCATGTTGTGATCTGACTCATGCTTTTGTAACTTGAAGTGACCACAAAATAAGATCTCATACCAAAGTTTCTATCTTGGGAAGGAACTTGACATATACTGCAACAGCAACAGCAACAAGTGTACCAATGACCATTCTCAGCAAAGTCTTACCCTCCAGACTCATGAATTGCAACTTCTGGCCAATGCCAGTACACTGATTGCCCTGGACACCTATCTCAAAATGTGGTCAGACGGAGGTCTCAGTGGACACATATGTATTGTTTTGAGTGTAGCCATCATTTTGAATGCACAGTGTATTTATGCAAATATTACCATTCATATAAGGAAGGAATTTTGAGCTGTCATCAACAATTCCACAAGAAGATGCTTCAGTGTCTTTCAAGAACTGCACCCATTGCTAACAATAATAGTAACAACTAGATCATTAGTTCTCAGCTCTTAAATTTCATCGCCCACTTTTCTGTAACAGAAAAAATGACATACTTACTATTAGAATAAGTGGTAGTTTGGTGATAGGTGACAAGGTAAGCTTAGGCTTGATCTAGGTACAATGATATAATAATTTTTTGTGTCAGATTGATGGGCAAGTGGTTGCAGGTCAATGTTTCAAAAGCAATAAGAAAAAAACTACACATAACTTATATACATGTACTTTACTCCGGATATATTGCTGTATTACCTACACTGTATATTTTATTATGTAAATAGAGGTACAACTAAAAAATACTAAAGAAAATACAACAAAATGAATACTACAAATCCTGTTAAATATCTGTTCTTTGAAAACTATTAGGATCATTATGTCTGACCCCACATCCTCTACATTTATCACTTCCAAACCTTTCACTGCATACATGGTACCAAATTGGATCATTCAAGGGTCACAGCTCAAAAGGATTAACAGTTTTGAATTTTTGTTCTCCGTAATTTTCCTATGTAAATATTGCTAATTTTCATCAATTTTCAAAAGTCACAATTTTTGAAAGCTTTTTGAAAATAATAAATGAATGAAGTAACATTTAAGAGCCAACTGATTTCATTTTTGAGTTGATGAGTTTTTCAAATGCTTCAAAATTGTAAATTTACTTACTTAAACATAAGAATCTATGAGTGTTTTCTACTTACACTGATAATTTTGTCTTCATCCGCACTGTCTTTGTCTTGAAATTAAACCATGTCCACAATGTGCCTCAGACACAAGATGAGTCCTTGTTGGGCAATTCTTATTCCTTGGGATTTAATGCATCACATTGATTAAAGATAAAAGAAAACTGCAAATTGCTAATGATTATGCACTGCTACATGTATTTGTACAAGTGATGAGTGTATGTTCTATTTTTTGAATTTTGAATGATTGTCCATGATCTGTGCGAGCATATGCTTAATAATTAAGAGAGTCTGAACTAGACAATGAAAGAAAACTAATTCAAACTATGTAGAAAAGAGAATTGGTCAATCTTACATAATAATTATTATTCAGCTTGGGATGGGTCGGTTTTGTGTTGCAACACTTTTCATTATCATTTGGCCTAAAAACATGAACCCATTTTGATTTTTTGGCGCACGAACATTGAACACAGGCTGATCTCTAAAGTGGAAAAACAACTCTTGCAACTTCTCTTTGTTTTCTTAATCGAAAAAAGGAATCAGAGTCTCTGCCTATACCATAATTTGCCTTGATAAAAGCATTAGTTCCCAATAAAAGAATGATTTGCAGTTCTTTGACTTATTATGAATTCTCTAGACTAACACTTGTTTTTATTTCATGTATAGAATGAATCATGATACCTGATATAAGTTCATTTCGTGGCAGCTCAAAATAAACGAAAAAAAATCCCCCTCCAACACTTATTTCTCGGTATTTGATTTGGCAAAAGATATTTCTCTTTCTTCGGCATTTTTCAAGCTTCTTTCAAAAGCTGATTCTGCCACACCAATCGATGAAACTGGAATTTCGAGTGCGGTGGGTTCTTCAAACATTCGATACCTTTGTCGTGAGGAGAAAATTGCTTGATGGTCCCTTTCACATTGGTCTCTGATTCCTTTGCTGTCACCACAGCTTGGTATGGTTGCTTCCGAAGATCCGAAGCAACTGTCATTCTCCTGGGAGTAGCACACATTACTTGTCACGACTGCCTCGTTTCTGAAATCATCATTTTCATCTGGGTCAAAGTATTCCCTAGCGTCTTTATTGAAGCCGATGGAAGCACAAATTAATTCTGTATTATCTGGATATGTGGTGTCATTCTGGCTCATTTCGGAAGCATCACATGACCTGATGAAGTCAGCATTCTTCACATGATTGCAAATGGTGACATTTTGGATCTGTTTTTGTGCAATGCTTTCACCAGTGATTGAATTTGGTTCTAACCGGGACCCACTGGTTCGTAGCTTCCCTTCGCACCTGGCAGGACTGCTGCAGGAGGGCCCAGATCGCGGCCTCTTCATTTTTGGCCTTTTCATAAGGAGGCTCATTTCTGGGTAATCGCGATGAAACCATTCGTGACAATAAGTTCCGGGATGTTCCCTCTTCGGGCGGCGGAAACCGTAAATCAAAAGTTGACGTTGAAAGGACTCTATCTGCGGAATCAAGTGCACTGTGAGCCAAGTTTCTTGAAAAGTGGGAACAAGATGTGGAAATGGCTCCAGCCTCTCACGCACAAACTTAACACTAGCCAGAACACGAAAATTCGAGTCCGACCAAATGGCACATATTCCTTTGATAACTTACTTTGGAATGTCGGAAATACTTAGGCAGAACTTCTTTCTGTAAGCGGTCATGATTCCTCACCTGAAATCCATCACCATTTGGCACCCACCCAATAATTGATGGTTCTTCGTTCTGCAGAACTGCCCTAAGAATGACTGGGAATTTGGCTCTACCACTTTCAAATGAATAGATGTCGTAGATTGGTTGCGTTTCTCGCCCTTTTTTCGGATGGTTGTTGATTTCGACAATTTGGGTTTCGCCATTTCCTGGGGCAGAGAAGTCTGTCTTTTTTGGAATGAGTAGATCGGAAGAGC
>JALLOT010000332.1:0-21603 GCA_036939595.1 Thalassiosira livingstoniorum | reverse complement strand
CTCCCCTGCCTTGCCACCGCAACCTGGTAAGTTCCACTTATGCGGATTTGTTCTATTTTTATTTTTGTTTCTTATTGGTAACTATTCCCCACCCTTTGTTGTGGCTTTGAACGCATTTATTGTAGTAGACACTGCCACTGCCACTGCCATCACCACTGCCATTGTCACACCCGCCATATCCGCCACCACTGCCAATGCCACGGACACCGCAGACGCTTCTACTGCTCCCCACCGCTTTCCCCTGCCAACACAATGGCTTCAACAGACACCCCCCCCTGCCAACACAACAGCTTCAACTGATGTCCCCCCCCACTGACACCACCACTGCAACCGCCGTTGCATCCAACATCAAAATTTATTCCCTTAGTATTGCAACTGCTGCCACAGCCAAGACCTTTGCCACTGTCACTGCTACCTCTTCTGCTTTTACGGTGAGCCACTGTCTTGCAAACATCACTGCACTGATGTTTATCATGTCAATTGTCAATTGTTGTGTCGTTACCACTGATCATTTGCTGCTCGTTATTTGGTGACATTGTTGTGTGCATGCTCCATTGATTTTCCCTCCCACTTTGTCCTCGTCTAACTTCTGCACCTCTGCTGTTGTTGTCATCACTCCTCATCAGTGCTGCCTGTTGTTGCTGCCTCATTGCTGCCCTGTATTGATATTCTCCCCAACTTGGTCATTGCCGGACCTCTGCTGCACCAACTCCATCATTCTTGCCACCGGCATTATCTGCATCAAGCTTCATCATCAATGATGCCATTGTTAGAAGTCCCCCCTCATCAATCTCATCACCTTTCACCTTCATCAATGATGCTCTTGACCATCTCTTGCCATTTTTTATTTTACTTTTCCAAGCATTAGTCCAATATCTAATCCTTTTTTGAATTTTTGAATCAAATCTCTAAACAGGTCTTTCCATAACTACGGCAATGGAAGACAGAACTCCAGTTGCATACTGCTGAGTTGACCAACTTGTGCGCTTGCAGTGACTGGTAGATCTCTGTTGGTACAGCCAACATTATGTGGGAGAATGGTTTAAATGTAGGATGGCAGGGATAAAGTCTGGGAATAATGAAATCATAGTGATATAATAAGTTGATTGTTTAAGTAGATTTTAACCTTGGGATAATTTGCACAATGACACTTGGTTAATTGCCTACCTAGGCAAGGTAAGTACTTTTACTGAGCAATAACTGATAGAACTGAATCATGGGTTATTTCTGTTTCAGGAGTGCCTGGCCTGAGGCCTTACATTGTTTATGCTTTAATGTTAGTTTAATTATCTGACATTTTTTTTGTTTAAAGAGGTAAGTGTGTGTGTATCTTACCTTGTGCAAACACCTGATTCCTTTTTCAACTGTCTAAAGGTCTTTTGGTGCACATATCATGATAATTTCTAATGAGTATGGTATTGTAGCAATTATTTCATGATGCTTGTGAGCCATGATTTTCTGTTTCAAAGTCAAAATCGCACATGCTTTTTGCAGTCAAGCTTAGTCATTTGTCATAAAATCAATGAAAGAAGTAATCTACTCTGACCTGCTTTGACTACTGTTAATTGTCAATGCCTGAAATTATAAGTAATACCTTTGTAAGTGAGTACAATATTGTACTTAGGTTCCATTACCATGCTGCAAAATAGTAGTAATAGTCTAAGATAAACTGTGGTGAGCTAGTATGAAGATACCAAGTAGCATCAAGTACAATATGGACCTTACTATGGTACAATACACTAATAAAAATTCTGTTGCACTGAGGACTGAGGAAAATTTTTAGATTCTTTTTGAAGAAGGAAAAGAAACTAGAAATGAAATTGATATCCAAAACATGCAAAATATTTTAGCGATAAAAAAGTCATTTTAACTATTTTAGCAAAATGTCCCGTATTAAAAGTCGTATGTTTTAGACCCGTATGAACAAACCGTCTCCTCTCTAGAGTATTGCATTGTATGTACCTACCATACTACAATAACTAACTAACTAACTGCATCTGAATCTATCTTGAGCTTAGAAACATTACTAAATCCTACGTAAATTGGTATCTTTCGGAGTGTCAACTTGGTGTCAAAAAAAAAAAAACTTTTCTTCCTACTTAGTATGTAGGTATGGTACAATACTTATCCTGCTTTTTCAGTCTGTTTTTTCAGCTGTTTTCCTGGTGCTGCATGCTGTCGCAGCTTTTTTTCAGTCGCAGATTTTTCTCTCTCCGCTCCCACCTCTCCATTCACATCATTCACATGATAGAACAAACAAAAGTGATCCATTCCTGCACACAGGTAGGCATTGGCAATTTATCAGCAATACTATTGTACTTATCACAATGCTTCTGAATAGATACTTCATGCTTTTGGTGCATGACTGCGACACGCCTATCGAAATCTTGGGAAAAGCATTTGTTCTCCCAAGTAACAAATAATTACTTTCTCACAAGCACTTGTTTGTTTTGGGTCATGTTCGTCCTGGCGACGCATTTCATGACTACCACTCATATAATTGAACACCATAAGCATTTCTAAAATGCCAGGAAACAGCAATTACCACTATGCCATCGATGCCGCCAGGTTAGTCGAGAAATGTCGTTCACTGTTGTATTCAATTTTGAATGCCATCGAGCAAGACTCTGGCGGCTGGACGGATTTCGGTAGATTTGGCAGCACGTATTCTCTGGCTTCACTGAGTGATGGTAAGACTTTCACATTATTTATCGATTTAATCTTACACTTTGGATCTTTTGAAATGAGCATAATCTTACTGTTTCTGTTTCTGTTTCTTTCCATTGATATTGCCTACTTGCTACATGAAATTTTCTTTCATTAATGTTTGGTGCTTGGGAACAATACATCTTATCATTGGAAAAAGCATTGAAATGTGTTGATCGGTTAATACACACCCATCTCCTCGACCTACTCGATCGAGAAATGGAATTTTTGTCCTCCATTCCCGAGCAAAAATACCAATTCTTCGGTGTTCTAGGAGAACATGATGAATTTCCATCTTTAATGAAAACTGTAGAGACTTTGAAATTAGTAGAAAAGGCAGCCAAGTCTGCAAGAGAAGCCAAAGCAATTAGGGATGCAAGGGAAACAGGCAATGGATCAATATCATCCAACCCCCTCGCATCAACATCCCTCAATAAACATAGAAGAGCATCTACATCGTCAGCAATTTTAACTGGGCATCACACCTCGCTGTCAATTGATGATCCTGTGGAAGATGATGATAATTTTGGTGACCAATGGTATTATGGCGGTAGTAGTTCTACTGCACGTGTTAGTAGCAAAATTGGTGGACCAGCAAGTGCATCCAACCAATTTTCCAAACCGGCTGCAAATCAAGGTGCGGGCAGTCCGTTGATGGAAGTTGATAGAAGGCGGTCACCCTCCCCACCTGGACTGCAAAGTGCAGGAGATTCTAGTTCAAGCAATGCTTCCACGACTAACTTTTCTTGTGCCAAGCGGAGTTCAAATATTCGCCACCGCAGGACATTTTCCACTGGTGCCATTGATCTCAACAAAAATATCAGGGGCGGCGGCAGCATCAATTATTGCCCATCACGCAGTGCGAAAGACTCAAGCTTGTTCCGTCTCATCGTAACGTTGCAGTTGTGTTTGGTTCGTATCGAAGAGGCCAACTCAGTACTTTGTAAAGGAAATGCCATGGCAATTGTCAATGCTAGCAGCATTTCTGGACGTCGTGGCTCTGTAGGTATAGGTTCAAACAACATCGACAAAGGGCAGGAGTTGAGCTTGGTCGGTAGCAGCGATAGCGAATCGTCTGAAAATATTGTTTCATTCAAAAGTCCTGAGTTGATGTTCGCAGGAAATGGTTTGAGCAAACGCGATCGATCCGACTCCACATTATCTGAGTTTTCAACAAATGGGATGTCTTATTCCATGGCTCGATCGCCGAAACAAAACAATAGATTTGGTTTGATAGCCCTAGCAGCTATTGGCATCGGTGCATCTACTGCTATGTTTGCTGGCAAGGATAAGTCAAAAAATGATCGAATTGATCTAGTTAGATTCACAAAAACCACTTGTCAATTTACGATGGGTTTCATGACTGCATCATTCATCCGCAAACGATGGAGGACAATGTGCATGAATGCCAGAGTGACAAATAGTGCCGAAGCTTTGGAGGATTGGATATTCCACTGGATCTGTTTAGTTCATGGAAGTCAACGAGGTATTGGAGGAAGTTCTGGAGAGAGAGATTATTACGGGGGGAAGCAGCTGTTCTCAGCGAGGAAGGTAGGCCAGAGATTATTCTCCATTTTATGCTCATTTATTTTGATCGGTTTGAATATCGTGCTGACGACTCTATTTTGTTTAATTTTCAATTTGTGGACAGTCTACTTTTGAATGCTGGTATTCCAGTGGGGCATTGAGGTTTCAACTAATGAAACGCGGAATGGATCTGCTTTATGCCTCGATTGGAAGCGCTTTAGAAATAACTCGTGGGAATCAGAGTAGTGATAAAATGTCTGAAGCAGAAGCGAAGCCATCGGGGTTGTGGATGTCAGTTGTTGCTGCACTTGCTGCATCTTATTACAATGTCGTTGGACCTGCAGGCAAGTCGGCTCAGGTAATTTCTTCATCCTCCTCCTCTGTCATCCAAAATGCATGGGGAATGGTTTCTCTTCCTGTCGTTAAGAATGCATCTCTTGAGGCGACCCGAATATTAAAGGGTGCGTCGATAGCAGATCGAATGGATTTAGCTGGTGTATCCTGCTTTGTTTTATCACGAGAGGCATTTCCTGCACTGGCATCGGCGCTGAGGCGATTCCAAAGGCAGCAGAAGAGAGAAGATGTCCGACTGGGCACAATTCACGAGCAACTCTCGGTCCAACCTCAAACAATAAACGTGAAAGGCTTTCAGAGAAGAGATGTAATTCTCCATCTCACTGGTGGAGGGTTCTTTGCCCATACTATAGCCGGTGATTTGCCTTATCTCTTGGATTGGAGTGCTGCTTCAAACGCTGTTGTAATCATTCCTGAGTATGGCCTCCTTCCACAACACAAATTCCCAGATGCAGTTGACGAAATAACTAAGATTTATAAGGCACTTCGATGTGGTCAAGCAGCGGCAATACTTGGATTTCAACCGGATAGAATAATTGTTACTGGTGAATCGGCGGGTGGTAATCTGGCCGCGGCTCTGTGTGTGACAATGATAATGGAACACCACGAGGGTAGAATGTCACCACTCACCCACAACAGATGTGTAGAACTTGTCAGTGATCGTGAGAATGTTTTGACGGATGATGAGGAAGACGAGGATGAATCATTTGGAACTATCCTTCCAGCTGGAGAAGCAGTATCGGAAAGTAGATATGTTGGCATTGATCTTCCTGACGCATTGATGATTTGTTGCCCAGCATTGAATCTATCATTAGATGAAACACCCTCCCGCATAGACGGCGCAAATGATCCAGTTTTGCCAAGTGGTTTGATAGCAGCCATATCAAACTCTTACTTGCCAATTGGAGGGGAATATGAGAAGACACACCCAGTTGCATCACCATACTTTGCAACTGATGATATATTGCGAAAATTTCCCACAACCCTAATTTTCACGAGCTCAGAAGATCCATTTTTAGATGACTCTGTAAACTTTAATGCTCGCCTTCGAAGTGTGGGTGTTCGATCACGTCTGCGCGCTGTTCACGACATGCCTCATGCATTTTGGGCATTGGCGACTGCAGGAATACCGGAGGCAAGGCAAGTACAAAATGAGTGCCAAGAGTGGCTGAAAAAAATCTTTCGTCCTAGAAAATGAAGCAGTACTGTAGATAGGAGTAATAAGTTGTAAAATGGATCATCTTGTTAACCTTTCTTCATTTTGTTTGTATCAGCGGTTTGCTGATTTGCTAGTCACAAAAATATAAACAGAAACATAGTCAACGATCAAATGAATGAAACCATAAAACCAAATTAATGCCTTCAGAGTCAATGCTAGTCTTAATAAAGAAATACACGAGGCTCTATGCTAGGAGACAAACAACAATGGTACACAATGATATCTACTGGTGGAACATCATTCCTTCTTTTTTCATTCTTTTTGGTTACGTTTTCATTCAGGCTGTACTAGCCAATTATTACAGTTTGATATTATGATTTGTGGGCCTATTGAATAGGTGGGATCACAACAATGTTAATGTATACATTTTAGCACATGGGACCCAATTTGAACACAAAAAATAAAATAAGTCTATAAAGGAAACACTTTTAATTTGGAAAGGAATTGGTTTTGCATTAAATTTGAATATGGTTGGTTTTGAATTTTTCCTTAAAATACATTAGCTATGTAGGTGAATGAAATGGAATTTGACTCTGCTAAAGCACTGTGCATCAAATTCCAAATAGCCATTACAAAATAGTTATATAGTTAAGTAACATTACAAGAGGTTTCAATGTCTTGAACAACTTCAGTAGCACCAAAAATATTTCATTTCCTTTTCTTTGGTCATGTTTAGTCACTATAATTAGTCCTCACATCAGGCATTCTAAAATTTTGGTCCTTTTTCAATTGCGTCGCTATCCCATTCTAACCTTGCTGAATTCAAAAAATTAGAAGTAAGAAAAATTCAAATGTGATGAGTGATCCAAGTAAAACCTTTCCCAACAAGGGTAAGACTAAGGAAGAACACCAACAGTAACAATGAGATTGTAGGCTAGGCAATAAGCAGCTGAGGTACATAATAACAGGTATGATTATGATTGATATTTCTATCATTGGAGCTAGAATGGTGATGCTACTTCCAGCTTCCATCAAAGTTAATTTGAGAAAGATATTGGAAGAGCCTTTTTCGCTTCACATTTGACTCCAAGTCCAGTTGAGTTGATACTAGAGTAGCTCTAATACAAAAAATACTCAAAGTGCAACTTTTTGGAAAATAAGGAATGTGGTTGTTCATTGAATTTGTCAATGAGAATTGTTGATGCAGGTTAATATTGTACAGAACACATTTACTACTATAGTGTCTACTACTACCCATTAGATCAAAAAGTAACATTGAAACCTCAACAATTCACCAATGCCATACCAATGACAACAGGAGCAAGAAAGATGAACCTTTTGCATATGATGGTGATTTGAATTTTTTTCATTTCTTGGCATGTCCATGCCAGATTAAAAATTTATGTAAGATGATTTCATTCAATCACAGAATCCAGCACAGTGCTCTGATGAATCACTCACATCTTTCTCTGTTGTAGTATCTTCTTCAGATGCTGGGTAAACAACAGCACGTCCATTTTATTTCACCAAAAAATATGGGCTAAAACTGACTGCAGCAGTATAAATGATTTTTGTGTTGGTTGGTTTACCAATGAGTTGAATATCTGCATAATATGAATACTATATACTAGTAATACTACACTGGATTGAATACACTTAAGTCAGTATTATTGAAGAAAACATTTGAATACCAGGTGTTCACTTTAATTGTTATGAAATATATGGTTATGGTGATGAATGAGAGATGCATTTTTGATAATTTTTGCAAATGTTTAGTTTTTCATATCATTGCCAATTTTCTGGAAATGGGTATCAATAGGTCACATCCATAATATTTTTATCTTGGCTTCCACTTGTACATTAGAATTCTGGTATGTAGTTGTCATTTTAAACATAGTTCTATCCTGAATATTTATGTAGGCATTCAAGTGATCACATTCATTGAATTTGTTTTTTTAATTCAAGTGAATGATCATCCTATCACTATCAAAGAACTGCATTGAAATAGGCTTAGAACTAAATCAGATGTTCATTGCTTTTTCTTGGAATATCCCATGCATGCATACCTGACATCAAAATGAGAAATTTCCCTAAGAATGTTTCATAACTTTCTGTTTCAATGAGGTGGCATAAAAACATCAATTTTGTGTTGACTGTTTTAGTGCAAATTTAATTTAAACTACATTATGAGACTCCATTTGCTACCTAGTTAAAGGTCTTGGTTCTTGGTTGTGCTGGGATCCTCCCCATTGCTTTGTTGGTTTTCAAAGACAAATGATTTACTTTTGAGAGCATATTATTAGCTAAGTAACAAGGGGGCACACACAACACACAGCACACAACATACAACATACAACACACAACATACAACAAAAAACACACAATAAACAACAATTAATTTGAATAATGTTTCTGTTTGAATATTGTTCACACTATTATTTTCACTTGACTAATAATGTGTTCAGAATTTTGATCCCCTCTTTTTGTTATGGAGCAAAATCATGTCTCTTCATCATTTTGTAACATTATTTTGTTGGGTGTAAAAATTATTGTCGTATGTCCCATAGTAGTGTGCCTGAATACCATTGTTATATCTATTTTGATGTATTTACAAAATTCTAGGGATCAATGACTACAGAAAATGCATAGTATTTCTTCCCCAAAAAATACTTGTGTAGAATAATTCATTCTTTGAAAGATTGATTAATTACTTTTTACTGCATTTTTGGTAAAATGGGCCTTATTAAATTCCAAACTTAAGAAAAATTAACAGAACAAATGATGGTTTATGTTGTCTAATAAACAACACTAAATTTAAATATATATGGTTTTAAATTTCTTTGTGGTAATAGAAGTTTGAATACATTGTTTCATGTTAAACATCACCTCTTTTGATCAAAAATACTGGCAACACAAGACACTATTTTCATTTAAAATAGACTGTACTAATATTTTCTTGCATAATAAGCTTTAGAAACTTTAAAATTTTGAAACAATTTCAAGTACCATCACCATCAATTTCAAGAAAATCCGTGAGCCTTCCTAATGAGACCTCAATTGAACAATATCAAAAAACTTGTGTCAAGTTTTTGGGTTTTTCTTGTCTGTGTCAAAATTGATATGATTTAGTTAAATTTGGTTACAACTTTAGTATTACATATATGATGTTATTATCAGGAATACATGACTCTAGTAATGCAATGACAGTGCAGACCATGGTAATTGTTAGTAATTTTACATGCAGTTGCTGATGGTAGAAAGTAATTACTTAGTGTTTTCAACAGTACATGGAAGCAAAAAGTTAGGTATTCAGGTATGTTTTTCAAATAAAAAATAACTAAATTCATACCATGTCCTCTATATGAGGTACATAAGCTTTAATGTTGAAAGTATGTGATACATGTATTAGTATTCATATTGATTTAAGTATATATTTTTATATACTGTATGTACATATGAAATACCAATTGTTGAGTCATTTATTTATTCCTACCTAAAAAATACAATATTTAGGTGTAGAGAGTCATGAAAAATACATTCTGTAAATAGCTGCACTGCACTTCATTCAGTCTTTGATTCCAGTGCTTCATGTGTTCAGAACACAGATTTAGCAGTATAGAACTCATTATGCATGAGTGATCTCTAGTATAAAAAATACATTCTATACAGCTAAATTTTTGTCTTGGCAGCAAGAAGGACAGGACACAAATTCTGCAAAACCTGCAGTGAGGTTGTTTATGCAATCATCACAAGTAAGTAACATGTATGGCAATTGGTATCCAAATGCTGAACTAGCTGCATATGAACAGTGTACATATTGAACAAGAACTATCTCAGGCACAGTTGAAGTTGTTAGCACTGATAATAAATTTAAAAATAATAGACTTTTTGTTATGTAGAATTTGTACTAAATGATACATAGACTGTTTTATGAGGTATTATTTTTAGCTCATTTATTTTTTGAAAGCAATGAATTTGTTCTTGAATTTGTTCATGGGTGCCAACATTGTTGGTACAATTGTTTTTGTACAAGGCAGCACCAGACTAAAAATGTCAAGATCCTTGACACCCATATAGGTACCCATACTAATTACTAACTAAGGAAGGAGGTAGAAATGGTATTATGTTCTATTGTATTGTATAATGTATGTACAATAATTGTTCTTGATGATTGGAGTAGTTATTAGTAACAATAGTAATAAAAATAATTTATCTGCCCTCCTCTGTACTACCTAGTGATACCTACATACTTACTGTACTTCCCACTCACCTAACAGCAACACTACAATGCTGTCATATTTTTTTACTTTTTATCAAAGAGAAAATAGTTTACCTTGCCATTGAGCTAGTAGCAGTTATCATACCCTAACAAACAACAAAGCAAGAACTGTGAATAATGCACATGTGCATGAACTCCTATGTAATAAAAATAATAATACTCCTACTTGAATTCTGAAATTTCACTATGTTTTTGGTGATGTACATTAATTCTT
Source organism: Thalassiosira livingstoniorum (assembly GCA_036939595.1). Classification (NCBI taxonomy): domain Eukaryota; phylum Bacillariophyta; class Thalassiosirophyceae; order Thalassiosirales; family Thalassiosiraceae; genus Thalassiosira; species Thalassiosira livingstoniorum. The sequence goes on along the minus strand of JALLOT010000332.1, from coordinate 11,364 downwards.
GTGTGTTTGGTTGAAAAATCAAATGCTTTTCCAATGGATTTGGTCATGTAAATTCTGTTAAAAATCACACTTTTACTTACTTGTCTGTTACTTATTCATTGCTCATCCCATATGCATCCTTATTTGTTCTGTACTCATCCCTACTCATCAAAACTCAACCCAACTTGTCATGTACTTATCTTTACTTGTCCCATACTCATTCCTACTCATCCCGTACTCATCCCAACTCATCCCAACTCATCCCAAATAAACTTTGATTGAAACTTCAATGTTAATGAAGCATTTGTCTTTTACATGAAAATACATCATAAGGTCTTCATTTTACTTGACTCCTTAAGTAGTAAGTAACTTAATTGTAAGTAGCAAGACCTACTACAAAAATAGTAGGTAGGTACTACCCTAATTGTTGGTGAAAATGTGGTCACTACATTTTTCGTTTTTGATCCCAGGTATATATGCACTTTTAAAAGGGTCTCCTAGGCATATCTCTACTTTCTAATTCATTGTGAAAAGATACACATTATCAAAAAAAACCTATTTTGAAAGTCCCAGTATTCTCTCTATTTGGGTATGTTTTCACTATTTTTACAAGATTGATATGGAATTTTTGAATGTGTGGTCACTACACTTTCAGTTCAAAAAATATACATGTTTTCAAAATGGCTTTTGAAGTATGTGTAAGTATGTTTTCTAGACCAGTCATGTTTTAACCAACAATTAGGGTACTGGTGTGTATCTCATATCTACCATCTACCAGTGGTGTGCAACAATTGAATTATGATGTACTACTGACTTACTAGTAAGTAAGTACTTGAAATGATGATCTGTGATAGGTAGACCAAGTTTTATCATAGATAGAATACAAACTCATTAGTTTCAAAGTAATAATATGAATGATGAATAAATTTTTCATTCAAAACAGCAGTAGTATTAATTTCAAATTTGGGAAGTAAGACAGAGAAAGATTAAAAGAAAAACTCATAAAAATTCATGACTTCCAAGCTTATTTTACCAAAAATTATCAAACAATAAAATAAATTAATTCAGAAAATTTAAAACTGCATTTAGATCTTGAAAAGGAAGAAAAGTATAGGGGTACCATACAAACTTGATTAGCTCTAACCTCATAGTTCAACACAATAATAATAAATTCTTTCTTGACATTCTATTGGTATATAGATTTAGATAATTATCTTATAATTTAGTTTTAACAGTCAGGTTTGAAATATTTGTATGAGGTGACCGTTGGCAATAATATTTAAATTGCAAAAATGTCAATAATATTTTCTACTGCTTGATTTATCAGTTGAGAAAGAGTTCTCTGACTCATGGTAATCATCTTATTGTCAAGTAAGTATTTTCCCCTTGAAAATGAATAGATCATGACTTGATCAAAATAATATATTCCACAACCATTTCTTTATTATTGCATGTAATACTTTGATGTATTGTGCAAAATGATTGGTTTTAATGAAAGCATTAATTCATTTGAAAATATCAAAGAGAATAAGTAAGATCAGTCCAAAAAGCATCATTACACACAAAGTTGAAGTGAAATCTTAATATCTGCCTTGGTATTTCAACAATTTTAGCATTATCAAATAAAAAAATCTACAGATCTTGATATTTCATTTTTGATCATGAGAGTAAACACCCAAAATTGAAAGTAATATTCAATGACATATCATGAAATGTTATTATTTTTTATTTTTCCTTTAATTATGCCATAAACTATCAAACATATTGTTTTTTAATATTCAAAACAAGTTAGTGCCTATTATTACTGGAATAAATAAAATGTTTCACATCATAATTTTAATGATCATATGTAATAAATAAAGGTTGAAAGTTTGATATTGATCAATGTCAGACTTTTACTTTGAAAACTCTTTTGTACCTCAATTTAATGAGATATCAATTAGTTCTAGAAGTGAAATTTTATTAGTCTTTGGGTTTAAGCTAGATCTTTGATGAAGATTCTAAATTGCTTAGACTTCTACCATTGAACTAGACTCCATGTGTAATGCTTATTGGACTGATCTTACTTATGCTCTTTGAAATTTTCAAATGAATCAATACTTTCATTGCAACCAATTATTTCACAGAATACATTGATAAAACAAGTATTTACAGAAAATTGAAATATCAAAGTATTACATGTAATAATCAAGAAAGGGTGGAATATATTCTGATCAAGATACAATCTATACATTTTCAATGAGAAAATAGTTACTCAAAAGTAAAATGATAGCTATGAATAAGAAGACTCTTTTTAATCTGTGAAATCTAGCAGTTGATAACATTATTTTTACATATCTTTTTGCAATTTGTATTTTATTGCCAACAGTCACATTAACATTATAAAAATGTTTCAGACCTGACCATCAATTAACTAATAAAAGAAATGTTTTTTGATGCAACTGGACCTGATTTAGTAATATATGATGATGCCATACAATCAATTGCTTGAATAGATTTCATTGATAAAATGAAGTTTAATCAGGATCAGCTTTCTTTAATTTAGGTACAAGTTCCTACATGGAGCCCTACTCAAAAAGAGATGTTACCAACCCTGAAAATATTGAAATTTAATGTAGCAAAATGATGCAAGAGATGGTTAGATGGCCATGTCTTTCAAAAAAGGTTGAATATATCTTAGTTACACCCAAAAGACAATTTTGGTTAATATTAATATAAGATGAACATTAACTTGTTCTGGATTAATGTTGTACCTGTTTTTCATACAAAATACATAAAACTTATTGAATCTCCTCATTTTCCTGATGTACATTTTGACTTTGATGCCGCAAAAGAATCCTCCTAACCTGTGAGTTATGCTCACAATTGCAGAAGCCCACCAAACTAATTTGATTTTGTGTGGGGTCATCAAGCTGGAGTCTGTACCATAGTCTGCAATAGACCCTGTAATAGAGCCCACAAGAGAATCTAATACAAACAAAAGAGCTTAGAACAATGATAAAGCCTTATAATGCTTTGGAAATTAAAAATATTATTTGGTATAAAGATTTATGAAACTCAAAAGCTTTAGGATGAAGTTAGCTATGAAATGAAAATACTCCTTTTCACAAAACTACCATTTGGGCTACCTGAAACCAATTTTTTAAAAATTTAGTTTCAAAAGGATTGTAAAGCAAGTTGGATAAGTTTGTGACCACTGAAAAAGTTCTTGATGTTACTGATACAATCATAACACAACCAAGAACGTGATGAAATCACATTTTGAGGCTATGGACACCAGAATAATTGGCAGTTTATAAGCACATCAGAAATCAATTCCAATCAATTTTTTCTTTAGGTTAAGTTAGTGCCTGCTATAGAATATTTGATTTTCCATTTCTAGAAGAAGCTGGCAATGAAACAATACTCAAAGGAAATTTTAAGAAAAGATGACAGTTTGCCTAGTTACAATTTTACAAGCATTACCACATTTAACTGTCAAAGACTCCACCACAAAATCAGAACTAGAAGGAATGCAATAAGATGTGCTGAAGCACATCTCAATCCATCACAATTCAAATAGCAAAAGCTAAAAATAATAATCAACTGAAAGAAAAACAAAATTAGAAGAAACAAAAAATACTTCAGTAGATTTTTCATTCATTTAATGTTGTCATTTGCTGCTAAATCTATTCTTTGATCACCACAATTCTAATATGATTGGTCCTAGAAGGGATAAACTGGGAGGTCATTATTACTTCTAGCAACAACTTTAAATCCTTTCTGATATATTACAAGGAACACAAAATAGAAAAAGAGAGCCTAGTACAAGAGAGCCTAGTATAAGAGATCTGGTAAAAGATAGCCTACAAGATAGCCTACAACTACAAGTTTGCCATCAAGAGAGCCTGCAAGAGAACCTACAAGAGAGCCCCCAATCAAGAGAGCCTACAAGAGAGCTTGCAAGAAGAGAACCAGCAATGTAGAGTGCACCAGTGGCTACAAGTACAAGAGGAACTGCAAGATGGCTTGGAATAGGTTGTGTAAGACATGCAACAATAATATTTGTACCAAAAAAGATATGGCAGAGGAATCTGTAAGGATGAGGAGAATTCAATATAATCATCTCAAGATGCAGTAGAGCACATGTACCAGTATCGTGAATATTTGAGCTGCAAAATGCTTTCCAAATGTGTTTTCTTTCTTGTCCCATTTTTCTCATATGATGTATTATTAATGTGCATGTAGTATCCCATGGATGGGGATGCAATTGTAAACACATCTTCATTTCTGCAGTCAAGCTGAAAAGGTCTCAATGTGATTTTAATCATGAGCATTATGACATTGATTACCATTATACTTGATGTTTGCAAGATAATCCAAGACAACAGAGCAAAAGATAACTAAAATGAAGTTTCGTCATGAATGTGATAAAGAATGAAGAATACGCAGTACCTTATGCATCAAAAAGGGTATTGGATATGTTTATCCGAAAGATAGTCCTACTCCTACTAAGTCCTTATAATAAATGCACTAGATGCGTAAGTACAACCTACAAAGCTCCTAAGTACTATTGGTTGACTTTTCTCTGAGATGAAAGTGCCTACTTATGTACAATGAATGCTATTTCTGTAATAGATTCTTAATTCATCATTCTCATTTCTTGAGTTTCTCTACATGTGAACTACCAGCAGATCATCCGATTTTGGAAAAATCCAATTTGTATTCCCTAAAAGGTAAGTGCAACGGCGCAAATATTTACATAATCTAACTGTTCATACAATTGCAAAATCAATCCCCCCAAGTGCAAAATTTTGCAAAATTTCCAACATCGAGCTTCATGCATTTATCAACAATTTGTTCAATATATCGATCGACTGACTATGTTCAAATTGCAAATATTCTAATGTTTTCTCTCGTGAACATCACTCCGTGGTACAAAATGCAAAGTTGGCTGAAGCCTCTGATATTCCGGATCCCATGGAGCCGGCGTCTCCCACCTTCCTGACTTAGGATTTTTCCACGCCTCCACAAGCCGTTTTTGACCAGTATTCTTTATTCTCACACCATCATCCTCATCCTCTGCCGGACTGACCATTCTAAACAAAGAAACCCCAGCAATTCCCAGCATGGAGCCAATCAAAATATTACGAGGAAGAGCTGCAGCAGCCGATACGCCCATGCCTCCTGCTTTACCACCCGCCCTCGCCCCAGCTCCAGCCGAAGCTCCACGTCCCCTCCCAAAACCACCGAATCGCATTGCCTCACCCATCTCAAAATCATATCTTCGCCGTGCACTTTCATTTCCTATTACGGAGTATGCCTCTGATATTCTTTTGAATTTTTCGGCATTTTGGGATTTGGAATTTATACTTGATGTTGCGACGTCTGGGTGGGTTTGCATGCAAAGTTTTCTGTAGGCTGTTTTGATTTCGTCGTGAGTGGCGGTTTTTGGGACGCCAAGGGTATCATAGTGAGATTTCATTTTTCAGTTGTTTTGTTTCGTTTCGTTTTGGATGATGCATACACCTTAAAAATTCATTCTCATCAATTATAGATCTCGTATGGGAAGAAAAGTAGCAAGCAGCAGCTCTTGGGAGTTGGATTTATTCAGATCACATGAAGGGTGAATGAAGGGTCTTCTTTTGATTGTTGCTGTTTGGGTGGTTGTTTCGCGATTAGTTGATCGGCTGTTGGTCTGAGCGACTTCTCTGACCGCACCAAATCAAACTGGACGGGTGCTGGCTGAGGCGAGGCGATGTGTTATGATGTTCGTTTGGGTTTGAGCCCGGCTGGCCATGGAGAATTTATGGCAGTTGATTGCGGATACGTACCATACGTAAGTACTATCTACCATAGCCTACCATACATACTATCAGTACGATATGGTACAATACAATACCGCTCTAGAAGCCGCTAGAGCTATCGTTGCTTGTGTCATTTTTTTATCCAACCAACGCGAACCTACGCGAACCGTTTTACCATTGACAACGACTTCATCAACGTTTTGATGGCAATCAGTTGTGGCAATTTTCTGCCGTTCGGCGAACCAGGCACACCGTGATGTACTAGTACTAGGGTCCACATTTACTACCATCAAAGCAGATGAATACCTCTTCAACCTACTTTTGGCGGCTGTTGTCACTTGCCAGATTATCATTGCTATCATCGGACTCAGCAGATTCAACCGAAGACACTTCAGTACATAAAAATTACACAATGACGGATGCCGTTGAGTTCATGAAAAATAAAGCCGGCCTCGGGAATTCGAGCGTCCACTATCAAAAAAAGGTCGAAGAACCAGTAGACATATCACTATCATTGCGAGGGATACAATATGTCATCTTCCCCGACAGCAAATTTGCACAGGCTTGGGATTTCATTGTTATTTTCACTATTTTCTACTACAGCTTTTCCATCCCATATCAGTTGGGGATAAGTGCTGGATATGCTTCATTGACAAATGATGCATTTTTTATCGTCAACCTTCTTTTAAATGTGATTTTCATGAGTAAGTGGATGTGCTGACCGTAACATACTATTATTTCAATTCATATCAGATCTGGTTTAGCTGAAAATGGGTGACGACACAATAATTATCCTGGTAACAGTTGATACTATTCTTCAATTTTTCCGGGCATATCGAGACAAGCACGGGGTTCTTGTGTACAACCTTCGAAAAATTTCGAGAAACTATGTAACCAGTGGTTGGTTATTCATTAATTTGATGGCGTCGTTTCCAAGTACAGTAAGTTCATGATGTTGTCATTTTTCAAATACAAGTAAAATAATTTTCCTCACAACACCATCTATCCAACAATTTGACATGCAGGGTATCACGCGTCACATTTTACAAGACGATGGGGGAATTGAGCAAACTGAGTCAGACTCTTTGAACCTGCTCATTTTTGAATTATTCAAACTCTTCCGTCTTGTTCGTATTAAAAAACTTTTGAAGTCTTCAGTTCTCATCAGCACAGTTTGGGAACGAATTAACGTTGGCTATGCTTTGACGTTGAAATTTCTATTTATGATCATTGTTGTATCTGTAAGTGATGTCCTGATTTAGTTTTCATTGGAAAGAGTTATCGCAAGTGCTGACAAATTTCATTTTTGTACGTAAAAGCATTGGGTGGCATGTATTTGGGGATTTATAGCCTTTCAGGAGGCAGGTAAGGAGTCATTATGAATAATTTCTTCTCTTTTTAATTCTTTTTTTTTAACTTGTTAGTATTTAATGTTTCTCTCTTTGACCAATAGGTTCACTTGGCAAGGAAGAATTGCTTCAAAGTCTGAACTGGATAAGCAATTGGTATAATGGGTCTTATGTCGAAGGAGGCCTGGATCCAACAGGTAACGTGGTTATTTTTCTACATTTATGTCGTCGTATTTAAAATGGCATTCATATTTTAATCTTTGGAATATAACTTTTGCTATCAAGGTTGGCGAAATCACGTACAGCGGTATATGCTTTGTCTGTTTTGGGCAATTCAAACAATTACTAGCATCGGATACGGTAATATTGCGCCGGTGACAACAACTGAGGTAAATGCGTCTCACCATGGCTTCTAGTTTTGATTTGAAATGTTTTTATCATCCTCTCATTTTGTCTTTTCTCCGACGAATTGATATTTCCGATACAAAGTATTCTTGCGCCAATGCATTGATGCTTTTCAGTGGATTCTTCTGGGCCTACATCATTGGTAGCCTTGTCGACGCAGTTACTGCAGGGAGTCAAGTAGAACGTGAGTATATTAATCGTATGGATAACGCCAATGAAATGGTAAGAGACTTCACTGCTGGGCGATTGCCAGATTCTGTCGTCGGAGTTACATCAGCAATGAAAGCTTCAAAAAGAGTGCGGAGATTCATCACAGTTCAAAGGGATAGAGCAACTCACAAAATGTTAGATAGTCACAGTGGCCAATCATTGTCTGAGACGTATCCAACTCTGGAGATTTTGTCTCCTGAGCTTAAGAAGGTGGCCGCCCTTCACTTGGCCCATGACTATATTGAAACAATCCCCTACTTGTCTTCGCGTTACTTGTCTCCAGATGAGCAGGCTGACATTGCGTTGAAATGCATAACTCTGGAGTTCGCCACCGGGGAAAAATTTTCAGAGCATCATGAATTGGGAAGAGGCATTTTAATTTTTCAAAGAGGATTTGGTTTTGCTACTAGAAACGAAAGAGGGAAATCAATGTGGCGAAAAACTCACACCAATCTTCCCATTGATGTAAATGAGGTGCTTGTGGAAGATGAATATTTTGCCGAATTTCATTTGACTTACTATTTCATAGGTTTTTCCAAGGCTTTATTCATTCCTCGTTCAGCAATCATGGAAATTTTGTCCAAAAACAAGCTGGCCTGGACCCAGTGTGCACGATGGAGATATTTCTTAGGAGCTTTGATTTTGCATCATTTGGGAAACGACCCAGAGCAGATGAGTTCACCTTAAGTGCGTGGTTGTAATCGAGATGTGTAAATTTGTAGATGATATATTAAAGAAAATAATAATTTTTAAAATTGATACAGAAATGTTAATGCTCTCCATCTAATGCTCTTCCTGCCGCTCCCCCCAAAATGGTGCAATACAAAGTCCCATGTAAACATTTACACAAATATTTTCAAGTGCACCTCTACAAAATTTTCCTAATGTATAAATTTGATCTAAAAATTTCATTTTATAACTGGAGTGATCAACAAATACAACACCCAAATAGTTTTCTTCAACGTAAATGTGCGGGGGGTCAAATCCATATCAACGGCTTTTGACCATTGCATTGGCCATAAGCTGGGTGGTTTTGCAGTGTCATTGTAGCAAGTCTTGTGTTTAAAATAACGGCAAGTAGATAGAGTGGGTGAGTAGGTAAATACTACCTATACTATCATATTCACAGCCAGGTAGGTACTGTAGAACTACTTAACATACATCATAAGGTATCTTCTACACTTTTGTCATTGGTCATGCATTGGTTGTATATTCAGTAGGGGGTGGCGTTGGGCCCAAAAATAGCCAGATTGGGGGGATAATATTGTGGACGTCCTTCCTTCTCACCTCCCTGAATTGCAACAGGTTTTTTTAGCTTTGAATTGAGCATCAACAATGGTGGTTCCATTTTCAGGGAAAACAGCTAATTTGTATACACTATTGGTAAGCAACAAGAAGACAAACAACAATATTAGAGTTCCCTTAACAAGCTTGACTGTCTCTAGTTTGTAGTTTCTGCATCAGAATTTGGGAATCTGATGCAGCAGTCTCACAATACTGTATTTGAAATAGATTTGAAATGTAGCTTGGTGAGAGCTTTTCACATGCAAAAGCAAGCAAAATGGGATTTTGTGTTGCTGTTGCCAACAACAATCACAACAACATGGCCGTTTCACCCCCTTCCCAACAAGAAAGCAATAGCAACAACATGTCAAAATCAACAGCAGCAGCAGCAAAATCCCCTTCACTGCTGATGCTGCTACAGCTGCCAATGCAAGAATGGTGGCAATAGAAGATGTGACATTTCTGTGGCAGTCAAAGAGGTGAATTGATGGTGTCATTGGTTGCCAATGCAACTGTCCTCAAGTTGACCAAGCAATGCCAGACAAACACAGCAATTCCCAGCAATTTGAAATCAATGCATGTCACAGCTAATGTCTTCGAGGTTGAAAAAAAATATTGCAATTGATGGTGGTGCAATTGGCATCCATTGAAGATGATGCCACTGTTGAAACAAATGTGGGCATTTATTGATGATGGCAACAGTGGGACCAACTCAAAAATAACAATGGAGATAACTTGACAATCAACATGTGGATCTCACAATTGTTGTGGTAACCATCTCACCCTATGCAGATGACAACCATTGTAATTGAAGTCAGAAATTGATTGGAGTTTGCAATTGACTCCAGCAGTGGTGATGATTTGCATGGATGAAAACCATGGCAACATAACAACAGCAAAATCAAAAAATGAGGAAGCAACAACTGTCAAATAGAGAGAAAGAGAATTAACAATCAACTTGGAATATTGGAGAGAGAAACAGATGCCACAATTGTTGAGTCCGTTGCATAGAGGGAGGATTGGCAGGGCATTATGATAAAATAATATTTTACAACTACAAAACACATCATTGTGGGATGCAATTGCTGTGTTTGGTAAACATCTGTACCATGCCAATGTAATTCCAATAACAAACATTCAACTGATAATTAATTTTATTTTGATCAATGGGGTGATTGTTGCAAATTTTCAGTCAAAGAAAAATTGCATGAGGCACTTGCAGACAGCTTGTTATGCCACAAAATTCATGATGACCCACAATAATAGAAACTACCATGGCTTAATTCTGACCACAACAATCAATAACAGTAGTGAAAGAAAGCAATTTGTTAGAAAATTTTCAATTCATAGATTGAGTGAGTAACTTGTAAACATGATTTTCTAAGATCACTATTATTTTAAACTGGAAGTTCAAATGCAGATTCAATGACATCTAGGTTTAATTTCAATAAATAATGCATCTAAAATTTGTAGCATTACTTTGGAATTAGGATTTTTGGTGCCTAGGTTGTAGTTAAAATTGTATGCTGCAAATTGCAAAAGATTTATGCTACAAGTTTTTAAACTAAATCATTTCCATGAACAGTTTCCAGTATTAGCAACTGCTCACAAAATGCTGCCAAAACTAGCATCTGCTCACAAAAAAATCTGAAACACCATGTTCCAGTCCACTAGGGGCTTAACTGATAAGCTAAATTGACCCGTCACAAAATTTTCACTCTAAAAGGCCCCACAAAGGTACCTCTATGGACAATATTAATGTTAGTGGTATCACCATGCCATTATTATTACCATTGTCTCACTTCCCAATATACAATGTGTTATGGTGAATCCAGGTTTGGATTGTTTTGGTTGGGAATAAAAAAATGTAAACACAAGAATACTTTAATTGAATCTCAACAATCAGCAATTTCTATCCTGAAGTTTTGCTGAAACTTTGAATTTTTGGCATACTTCAGAAGTTCACTCTAACCGGTTTTACACAATGAAATGCTGTTAGATTGCTTAGATCTGCAATAAGTGAGTAATAAATATACTCCTACCCCCATATGATCTTGCCACATTTTTTCTGATTTTTATGTTTGTGGTACTACATAATGGCAAGATTATGGTTCTAATCTGCCTGCTCACTGAAACAAGTTAATACTTTAGAAAAAATGTATGTTGTAATTTATAAATTGTAATGCAAAAATCAACAAATATGACACCAATATTTATCTAGTCACTATTGATGCACACAAAAGTCAGAAATTGCAGTGTCAAATCATGTTTCAATAATGCTTTTTTAATTGGACTGTGAATAAGATCTATTGAGTTTTAGTAACAGTATCAGCAGTAGGGTTATTTTTCAT
>JALLOT010000331.1:0-17312 GCA_036939595.1 Thalassiosira livingstoniorum | reverse complement strand
CTGCGGATATCTTTTATATTTCTAGATATTTTTGGAGGAATTTTTAAATGTGTTGGCAGAACAGCCCTGGAGTGGAAATCTTTTCCAATTTTTGTTTCGAGTTTTCTTGGACCATTGACCTGAAAGATTTTTTTCATGATCATCATTTTTACTGGATTTTCAGCTCATATTTTCCCTCTTTCCCTCCGATTGTTTTATAGCCCACCAAGATTACGCCATTCTCCTGATTCTGAATCAAATTTTGGAAAGCGCATCCGCACCCGCTTCCAAGAATTGATATTCTAGTAGGAGATAAATTGTAGAGGATCACTCTTGCGGAAGTGTGGTTCGGCCTCTAATTTTATTTAACAGAAGTCAAGACGGAGGACTCATCAGAAGAACCAAGCATCTCAATGATGCAGGGATTTTTATATTCCATTCTCCAAGTCTTTTCTCGGCATGGAATCGATCAGCTCGCCTTGGATCACGAACTGCTCGAGAAAGCAAACCAAGTACTCGAACAACTGAGCGATGAGGAAAAAGAGTGGCTTCAACAGAGATGTGATAGTATTCATTTCGGAGGTGTTGCCAATCTCACTGCTAATGCCGGTGAGGTCAGTGAGAGCGAGATTGTTGATGCGGGCGAGGTGGATGGTGGAAAATCCATTGACGGGGGAGACGGAGATGATACTAAGGAAGACTCTACACCCTCAAGCCGCCCTCTCGAGACAAAACTCGCAAATTTTGGCGTGGACAGTCATCGTCTCACGTTATCATTGTCAGAAACCCTGATTGAAGATGATAGCGTGTCCCAAGATTCAGAACACAAGATCCATGATTACGTGCAGTCTCCTGGTGGGTTGGCTCGTTCAGGAAGTCTCAATGATCTTAATAGTTTTAAACCTCAAACCAGTAGTCGATGGGTTGCTTCTCGTCGTTCGACTTCCATTGGGACCGAAGAAGATGATGAGTGCTCATCANGTTGCTTCTCGTCGTTCGACTTCCATTGGGACCGAAGAAGATGATGAGGGCTCATCAGAATTCGAGTTTTCAGCCAAGAATATAATACCATCTCCCAAATCAGAGAGCATCAAAGGCGTTTCCCAAAGCGCCCTCCCACCCGATGACCACATTCAGGGAGAAGTGATTGAATCTAATGGATCCACATTGTCTAACACCCCCAATCTCATCCCCAAGGAAAAGAAAATTAAAAAACCCAGGACACCAAGGAAACGAATGCCTTCCACTACGAAAAGAGATATTCCCAATGAGCTCCGTAAGCTCATTGATAAAGCCAATGCTATTTTCGGAATTGATGTCCATGGTATTGTCAACGAATGGAATGAGAAGGCCGCTGAAATTACTGGGTACACGTGGGAAGAAGCTTTGGGGAAACATCTCGTTAATACGTTTATTGCCTCCAACTTTCAAAAATCTGTGCAAGAAGTTGTGAACTACGCACTTCGTGGCGTGGAGACGAGCAATTACGAATTGGAATTTTGGACTAAGTCAGGAACTTTAAAATATCTTTTAGTAAATTGTACGACGAGACGCGATGTCAATGGCCTCATTGTGGGTGTTGTTGGTGTTGCTCAGGATGTTACTGAGACTGTGAAGCACGATAGAGCTGTCGCTGCAATGGCAAACGAGTAAGCGAACCGTGATTTTTTCGGATAGTCAAGCTGTTGGATTCAACTTGCGTTTTGATATTGTGCTTACGTCATTTCACTACTTCTCCTGTCACGTGAAGGTTGCGGCAGCTTGTCGACACAGCTAATGCTCCTATTTTGTAAGTAGAAGGGATCGCGACACATTATTTCGTCATCTGCACTCATGTGGCTCACGGCTGTTTTTCACTCCTCTCTTTTTAAATACGTGAACTCTTCCACCGATCATCGATGCCGAATGCAGCGGCATTGATGTTAATGGAAATGTCAACGAGTGGAACGACAAAACTGCTGAAATCACTGGCTTCTCCAAGAAAGAGGCGTTCCTTCAACCTTTAGTTTCAACTTTCATTGTGCCCAACCTCCGATGTTCTGTCCAAGAAGTTCTTGACAATGCCCTTCACGGTGTTGAGACGAGCAATTATGAGTTGGAATTTAGAACAAAGTCTAATGAAGTTAGGTACTTGCTGGTGAATGCCACCACAAGAAGAGATGCTGATAGTAACATTGTAGGAGTTGTGGGAGTGGCTCAAGATGTTACAGAAAGTAGCAAAAATGATAGGGCAGTGGCAGCAATGGCTCGAGAGTAAGTTGGTGTTTCCTTGGACAATTTGATTGGAATCGCCGTTACCCAACCACTAACAAACAACGCCCTGCTGTATTTCCTTAATCTTCTCAACAGATTGCGGCAGCTGGTAGACAAGGCAAATGCACCCATCTTGTGAGTAGTCTTCTTCATGTTGTTTTCACATCGTATTCAGATCGTCCTCGTCTTATCTTCCTTGTTTTTATTTTATTTTCCCCTCGCAGCGGGATTGATGTTTGTGGAAATGTGAATGAGTGGAACGACAAAACCGCCGAAATAACTGGGTTTTCTAGGGAGGAAGCCCTTGGAGAGCCACTTGTTTCAAGGTTTATTGTGTCAAAATTTCGCCAATCAGTCCAGGAAGTTCTCGACAATGCCCTCCGAGGAGTTGAGCGAAGTAACTACGAGCTTGAATTCCGCACGAAATCAAACGAGATTCGTTATTTACTCGTGAATGCCACAACGAGAAGAGACGCCGAGAGCAACATTGTGGGAGTAGTCGGAGTTGCCCAGGATGTAACAGAAAGCTCCACAAACGAACGCGCTGTTGCCGCTATGGCCCACGAGTAAGGATTAGCTCTTATGAAACGTCAACTCGTTATTCCGCAGTTACATTTGAAACTTATTTTCATTTTTCTTCTTTGTTCAGATTGCGGCAACTTGTTGATACTGCTAATGCCCCAATTTTGTAAGTTCGTTTACCTCTCTCATTGTCAGTTATTCAGTTCATTGCCCAGACATTGATTATTCTTTATCTGTTTCCCACTGTGTAGTGGTATTGATGTCAATGGAAATGTAAATGAGTGGAATGACAAAACTGCCGAAATCACTGGATTCTCGAAGGGGGAAGCTCTTGGCAAACCTCTTGTTTCAACATTTATCGTCCCGTCTCTTCGGCCATCCGTTCAAGAAGTTCTTGATAACGCACTTCGTGGCATTGAAAGAAGTAATTACAAATTGGAGTTCGAAACCAAATCAAAAGAAATTAGGTATCTGTTGGTGAATGCCACAACAAGACGGGATGCAGAGAATAGAGTGATTGGTGTTGTCGGGGTGGCCCAAGATGTGACAGAAGCTGCCAAACACGACAGAGCAGTTGCGGCTATGGCCAATGAGTAAGTTCTTTTTTTTGTAAGTTGAAGATGGGATATAAATTATCGATCAAGTCACTCACCCGGCATATGTTAACAATTGATACCAATCAGACTGCGGCAATTGGTTGACACAGCGAATGCTCCCATCTTGTAAGTAGAATTGGCTATTTATTTGTTGGATTCAAATTTTAAGGCTTATCAGCTCATAAAATCATTTCATCCATTTGTAGCGGTATTGATGTCAATGGAAATGTGAATGAATGGAACGACAAAACTGCGGAAATCACAGGATTTTCAAAAGAGGAAGCATTTGCAAAGCCTCTCGTTTCAACCTTCATTGTGCCGAAGCTACGCAATTCTGTGCAGGATGTTTTGGACAATGCACTGAAAGGTAAGGAATCAGAACTACCAAGATGAATGATTCAAACTCTTCACCTAAACATCTCTTATGATTCTTTTTCTTTTGACGTGGCGGCGTTGATTTTCGTTTTTAAGGAGTGGAACGCAGTAACTACGAGCTAGAATTTCGCACGAAGTCTAATGAGATTCGGTATTTGCTTGTAAATGCCACTACGCGTAGGGATGCCGAAAATAATATCGTTGGTGTTGTGGGTGTAGCCCAAGATGTTACCGAGTCAACAAAGAACGATCGTGCAATGACAGCGATGGCAAACGAGTGAGTTTGGAGAGAAGTTCTATTTCAGTCGGGCTTTTTCTTGTTGGGGCTAACGTTCTTCGTATTTCTAATATTTTCAATGTCATCTGTAACAGGTTGCGGCAGCTTGTTGATACGGCAAATGCCCCTATCTTGTAAGCGGTGGATTGCATTATTTAGGTCTTGATCCTTTGATGTTTTCACCCTAACATAATTTCTGCAAATGTTTCTATCAAACAGTGGAATTGATGTCGATGGGAATGTTAACGAATGGAACGACAAAACTGCCGAAATAACTGGTTTTTCGAAGGAAGAGGCTTTTGGAGAACCGCTTGTTGAAACATTTATTGTCCCCAAACTTCGGCAATCTGTTCAAGAAGTTCTTGACAATGCCCTTCGCGGCATCGAAAGAAGTAACTATCAACTAGAGTTTGAAACAAAGTCGAAAGAAATTAGGTATCTCCTTGTGAATGCCACCACAAGACGTGATGCAGAGAATAGGGTGATTGGTGTTGTTGGGGTCGCACAAGATGTTACAGAAGCTGCAAAGCATGATAGGGCAGTTGCAGCAATGGCCAATGAGTAAGAACAGCTGTTGCATTCTTTTTGGTTATTGTTCCTGTCTAGTTTCCTATCGCTTACCCTAAATAACTTTCTCAACCGACTCTCAAAGACTGCGGCAATTGGTTGACACAGCTAATGCGCCTATCTTGTAAGTACCGCTATTTTCGTCATGTTTTATTTCTCAAGCTCCCCCTCTAATGATTATCTACTCCTTTTTGTTGTTGTTTAGTGGCATTGATGTTAATGGCAACGTGAATGAATGGAATGACAAAACTGCTGAAATTACAGGATTTTCGAAGGAGGAAGCATTTGAAAAGCCTTTAGTCACAACTTTTATTGTACCTAAACTTCGACCTTCAGTACAAGATGTTCTGGACAATGCGCTGAAAGGTAATTAATTGGGATCCTTATTTGTAAAGTCGGCTTGTTTTTCACGTGTTGTAATCTCACAGAAACATTGTATCTCATGTTAAATGTAAGGGGTGGAACGAAGTAACTACGAGCTAGAGTTTCGCACAAAATCTAACGAGATTCGGTATTTATTGGTGAATGCCACAACTCGCCGAGACGCCGAAAATAACATAGTTGGCGTTGTAGGTGTCGCACAAGATGTTACCGAGTCAACAAAAAATGATCGTGCAATGGCTGCCATGGCTAGAGAACTCCGACTCCTTGTCGATACTGCAAATGCCCCCATTTTGTGAGTATATCTTGGCTCTCAATGTGATCGTTTAGCGTACACAAAAGATTCACCTATAACTTTTGATTTTGTGCTCAACTTTTCTGTTTTGCGAAGTGGGATTGATGTAAACGGAAATGTGAACGAGTGGAACGACAAAACTGCAGAAATTACTGGCTTTTCAAGGGAAGAAGCATTTGAAAAGCCACTTGTAAAGACTTTCATTGTGCCCAAGCTTCGTCAATCAGTACAAGACGTATTGGACAATGCTTTAAAAGGGTGAGTAGATCTGAGGTGAATTTCTGGAACGAGAGTGACCCTATCCAACGAACAGTACTAACTTCGCTTTTAACTTGTCATACTACTCGTAGTGATGAAACATCTAACTACGAGCTTGAGTTCCGCACAAAGGTAAACGAAATTAGATATCTGTTGGTCAATGCGACAACAAGAAGAGATGCGGAAAATAATATTGTAGGTGTTGTTGGTGTAGCTCAAGATGTTACAGAGGCAGCCAAACATGATCGGGCTGTAGCAGCAATGGCGAACGAGTAAGATCCTTCAATATGTGCCTTGTCGAGTTGTTTTTTTTTCGCTGAACTAAATGTTTTGCTTCCTGACTTTTCTTTTTCAAAGACTTCGACAATTGGTCGACACTGCCAATGCGCCAATCTTGTAAGTACTGACTGCCATTTCTTTCCTTTGCTGTAGATCCTATTTACAAACTCACCAATGCCCAATTTGTTCATACTCTGACTTAGTGGCATTGACGTAAATGGCGATGTTAATGAATGGAACGATAAAACTGCCGAGATCACTGGGTGGTCTAAGGATGAGGCGTTTGGAAAGTCTCTTGTTGAGACTTTCATCGTCCCTAAATTGCGCAAACAAGTTCAAGATGTGCTGGACAATGCATTGAAAGGTGAGGTCAAGGAAATTATTCTCAGTCAAAACGAGCTTTGAGGATAAAATACTCAGACGACTTCTTGCTTTGTACGGACTACTCAAATATTGAATCTGAAAAGGAAATGAAAAAAGTAACTACGAGCTTGAGTTTTGGACAAAATCAAACGAAATTCGATATCTGCTAGTGAATGCTACAACTAGGCGAGATGCCGAAAGTAACATTGTGGGTGTCGTTGGTGTAGCGCAAGATGTTACAGAGTCAACCAAAAATGACCGAGCAATGACAGCCATGGCCAGAGAACTTCGTCTACTGGTTGATACTGCAAATGCTCCGATTTTGTAAGTCGATTTTCATTTGCGCTTCTCCATAAACTTGTTCAAATGGTATTTGTTCTAATTTGGGTCTTTTGATCTGAATTATTTCTCCAGTGGAATCGACAAGGATGGAAATGTAAACGAGTGGAACGATAAGACAGCAGAAATCACTGGGTGGTCGAAGGAAGAAGCCTTTGACAAGCCCTTGGTCAAGAAATTCATTGTGCCGAAACTACGAGAATCCGTGCAGGATGTTTTGGACAAAGCTCTGGAAGGTAGGTTGAGGAATCTGATAGAATAAACTATCCTTATGTTCTTTCAACTCAGCCGTTGTTTCTTCGCCCTCTCAATAATCGCAAACAGGTCAGGAGACTTCTAACTACGAGCTAGAGTTTTGGACTAAGTCGAATGAGATCAGATATTTGCTAGTTAATGCAACAACGAGAAGAGACGCAGAAAATAATATTGTTGGAGTTGTTGGTGTTGCTCAGGATGTGACAGAGGCGGCGCAACATGACCGCGCTGTAGCTGCCATGGCGCGCGAGCTCCGTCTTTTTGTAGATACTGCCAATGCTCCTATCTTGTAAGTACTTTTAAAGAATCGTGAGTTGGGATTTCTCATAGACACAGTTGTCTTATCGTTGTTTCTCATATGCTCGTCACAGTGGAATTGATGTCGACGGCAATGTAAACGAGTGGAATGATAAAACGGCCGAAATCACTGGTTTTTCCAAAGACGAAGCTTTCAATGAGCCTCTAGTTTCCACATTTATTGTGCCAAACCTCCGCCAATCAGTTCAAGAAGTTCTTGACAATGCCTTGAAAGGCAAAGGTACTTCTAACTACGAGCTAGAATTCCGAACAAAATCTAATGAAATTCGATACTTGTTGGTGAATGCTACAACAAGACGAGACGCGGAAAACAATATTGTGGGCGTTGTTGGCGTTGCTCAAGATGTAACGGAAGCTGCTAAGCACGATCGAGCAGTAGCAGCTATGGCCAACGAGTAAGATTTTTCTCGCGGGAGTGCTGGGATGGATTCACAATTTTTGTAAACAATTTTGTTGTCTGCACTTTCGTTGTCGCTTCTAATGTCTGTCTTCTTCTTTCTTCCTTTTTGTCAGATTGCGGCAATTGGTTGACACAGCGAACGCTCCAATTTTGTAAGTCTGTTTAATTCAATTCATCTGTTTTTGAGCTATTTATCCAGATCTGTTTTGTGATCTAATTATGGTTTCTTTCTTTCATTTGCCAGCGGCATTGATGTAAATGGCGATGTCAATGAGTGGAATGATAAAACGGCCGAGATCACTGGCTTTTCCAAAGAAGAAGCATTTGGAAGACATCTTGTTGAAACTTTCATTGTCCCATCGCTACGAACATCAGTCCAAGAAATTCTAGACAAGGCCCTGCAAGGTATGTGGGAAATGTCAGTTTCAAATTTGCTTTGCAAACCGATTTATTTAAAGCGCTACGCCCTTCTACACGATTTTCCCTAAAAGGCAACGAAACAAGTAACTACGAATTAGAGTTCGAAACTAAACAGAAAGAAATCAGGCACTTGCTCGTGAATGCCACGACTCGTAGAGATGTCGAGAATAATATCGTTGGTGGTGAGTCTACTGAGTCATACTTTCATTTTTTGAAGAATTACTGCTGAAATTTTCTTATTTTTCTTTTCTATTCTTTTCTTTTCTATCCTTTTCTTTTCTGGTCTACAAGTGGTTGGTGTGGCGCAAGATGTTACTGATGACAGAAAACACTCTCAAGAGCTCAGAGAAATGCAATACCATCGGGCGTCACAAGAGGCAAAAGTCGAAACTGAGCGAAATATGACCGCATATTTTGCGCATGAACTTCGGAACCCACTACATGCTATTGATAGTGCCTTGAAATCTATGCCTGATGAGCTGCCAGAAGCAGCTCGTGCACTCATCGAGGCGATGCAACTTTGCACAGCGTTCATGTCCTCCATCATGAACAATTTACTGGATGTCAGAAAGATGGAGGAGGGAAAGATGACTTTGAATCTAGCGCCCATATCTCTCGAAGAGATTATAAATGATGTACACAGTATGCTGCTACCATCTGTCCGTCCTGGTGTGGAATTTCACACAATCAGCAAGATCAGTTCGAAAAACTGGGTACTAGGTGATGCACACCGCATTCAACAAGTCATGACAAATGTCGTCACCAACGCAATCAAGTACACTACATCGGGCTCAATTAAACTAATCCTCGAATGGGAAGATGAATGTGTACGTTTTGAGTGTGCAGATACTGGTCCAGGAATCCCAATCAATGAGCAGAAGAAATTGTTCGAACGATTCGTTCAGAGAGGCGGGGCCCCGGGTACAGGTTTAGGACTAGCAATATCCAAACACCTGGTCAATTTGATGGGCGGCTCAATTGTATTTTTTAGTGATCCAACAATAAAACCAGGCACCTCTTGTGTCGTTATAATCCCAATGCCTACATGCGATCCTCCTGAAGCGAATCAGGCTAAAGAGGACAACACTGGTATCATTGAGGAGGCACTCTCATTTTTGTTAATAGACGATGTTGCAATGAATCGAACAATGCTCAGCCGAAGAATCAAGAAAGGCATTGCACCAAATGCCACTATTACTGAAGCTCCCACAGGGGAAGATGCATTGAAAATATGCCAAAATCAAAAGTTCGACGTCATTGTGGTGGATCAATATATGGAAGGTGCTGGGGGTGTAATGGTTGGCACTGACGTAGTGTTTGCCATGAGGAGAATGAAGATAGATTCAATTATAATCGGTTGCTCTGGAAATGATATGAATGACCAATTTAAAGAAGCTGGTAGTGATTGGGTTTGGGGCAAGCCCATGCCTTCTAATGAAACTACAATTCAGCAACTTCGAAGTGCTCTGTCAACAAGAGATAAGTTAGTGATGAAAGAGTCAAGGTCAATGGAGGAGGCCCAGCATTCTCCTGAGAAGGTATTGTCACCAATAAGCGTCCCTTTGAAGAGGGATGGGTCATGGTAGACAATTTGGTGTAATTATGATCTGATTATCAATTTTCAAAAAGAAATTTGAAATGTAGTGTTATTTATCTTTCTTTGTGAATAACATCTGCACTACTCGGATCAATGCGGGAATATTTGTACATTATTAAAAATCAGTTTGTTACTTAAAAGTTTTGCATAGGTACTGTAATCATTTAGTACTGTTCACAATAGATCAATCATAATGCTTTCAAAATGGAGTAACGAGCCAATTTTCGAGGAAACTATGTCAAAAAATGTGATCCATAATAATGGATATTCAATAAAATTTGCTAAGAAATACCTGGGAAAGACAAATTTCGAAATGTCTTCATTCTTCAATGCATGGCCTTTCCAAAATGATCTTTTGAAATTGGAATTTTTGCTGTTATGGTAGGCCAATCATTAGAATCACAAGCTCCATGTTCATTTTCTGAAAAACATGGGCATTTTAATTTAAGGCACTAAAAACTAGGCTGGCCACTTGGTCATTTCCGAGGGAGTTGCTGATGCCCTCCACTCGCATGACTTTCTCCACTCGCTTGATTCAATTCTTGTTTGCTTTGTGAAACTCCCAAAATTCTCTTTGATATAGAACCCTTGGATTGGGACGTAGCTTGTCTTGCTGTCTTTTGCATTTGCAAAGGTGCAGAGACACCATATACCTTGCTTGAACTGTTGAAATGTTTTCTCAGTATCATCAGTTCGGAAGAGGGCTTGGAGACAGAAGTTGCATCTTAGCCCCAAAAGAGATTTAACTCCTGCTGATGGTTGCTGTTGTTTTTAGAAGTCATGTATTTCCATATTTGTTCATTGTGCAAAATATCAAACTGAATTCATTTCTATCAACCTTTTTTTTGTTATTTTCCTGCACTTTCTTTTGCAGTTTTGCCAGATAACCATCCCTCTCTAACAGCTTGTTTTTATTATTTTCAATTACAGCAACTTTTGTAAGATCATTGTCCTTGCACATTCTTGATCGTCCCACTCAACACACTGCTCTCACAATTACCAGCTATGGTAGACATGAATTCTTAGTGTGTTCTTATTTCATTCTCTATTCCTGTTACTGGGTTAGCTGCTGCATCATCATTCAAAATATCAGAGAATTTGAGTGGAAGATCAATCACTATGTACAGTTTGCTCTCTACTAGGGGCTGCTCAATTTTTCTGAAAATGTTCAAACCCAATATTTTTCCTTGACTATTTTCATACTTGTTTCAACACACAAGGATAAAAGATCCTGAAAATTTCACGATTTTTGTTTACCCTAGGAAAAGTTATCAACTGTCAAAGATAGCTAGGACTAGCCACTAGATAAATTTCATGGACTTAAAATGAGAATGACACTAATAGTAAATCTACTGGTTACTGGTTATTTTTGAAAATTGCATCAGCTTTCATTGCAATCATAATTTTAGTAAATGATACCTTTCCCCCATCATGCACTTGAAAATTAACCTGCCATGATTGTTCATTGGTTACTGCTGATGGAATACAATAAAACTGTTTGTCTATATATGATGGTTTCAATGTTAGGTAAGTCGTCTGCAACTTTAGGATTTTTTTGGTTTGTTTGAATTCTTGATTGTATAATCAAGCCAAAATTCAACAGTTTGGAGTGAATTTAAATTGTTTTCATGCAACAACACAAATGTTGTTGGTTTACTGATTTTTTAGCTTTGTTACTAAAATTCATTTTCACCCTTGCACAACAGCTTGCCACCCTAGTTAATCAGATTTTAGAAGTCCGACCGTCATTTCAAAAAAAGGGAAAAAACTACCTATGTAGGCAGGTACGTACCCTACTTTAATAAGTAGGTACATCAATTCCAACAAAGTTTACATTGACAATGGCGGCCATCAATGGGCCCAACAGCTCCTAAGCACAGCCATCCCAACAGATCTGATCTACCCTCAGGTAACATTTGAAGCCAATCTATGAGTAGATTAACACTAATTACTTCCCAACAACTGCATTGCCACCATCGCAGATTCTGTTACTAATATGGTGTGTTTTTTATTTATAACATTGCTTCAAATGTTACCCAAGGGTAAATTTGATCACCTTATTGGTAAAGGTGATTGGATCCATCCTCAGGTAACGCTTGACGC
The DNA here is from genome assembly GCA_036939595.1 of Thalassiosira livingstoniorum. NCBI lineage: Eukaryota > Bacillariophyta > Thalassiosirophyceae > Thalassiosirales > Thalassiosiraceae > Thalassiosira > Thalassiosira livingstoniorum. The sequence continues at coordinate 5,735 of JALLOT010000331.1, read as the reverse complement.
TGTCTTGATGGCTGTGCTGAGGAGATGTTGGGCCCATCGACGACCACCATTGTCAACATAAAAATTGTCAAAAACGATGTATCTACTTAAAGTAGGGTACATATCTACCTACATAGGTAGGTTTTTTACTTTTTTTTGAAACAACAAATGGACTACCAAAAACCGATCCAGCTGTTGTGCTTGGTGTTTGTGTAGGGTAGTGCATGACAGTGCAAGAAAAAGCTGCTCTGTACTCAAAAAAGCTCTACAGCCACACAAGTCTCAAACCATATCATATCAGCATCCAAATGGTAAATATAAGAGGATTTAAACAATGTACCTTAAATATTATTTAAATGAAATGTGTCAAAGATTTAGGTTGTCTTTAAAAGTAGCTAGATGCTTTATTTTGTACTGTTGTTGATGTAGGGTAATTTCATATTAGAATATGCTGTCTACGGGATGAGCCTCCCACAAAAAGTTCAAAATATAGAATCCAACCAATATGAGAGACATGCAATAGACTATTATATGTGAACCTTTTGATGTGTTGAGAGAGGATGTAACATGTGGAAATTCTGAAAATAGTTTTTTTTGAAAGAGTTCATTTTTCCATAAAGTACTACTTAAATACAAAATAGGTATCTACCATACCGTAATTAAAAATGGTGGTCTTGCCAGATGCTTTTAGGCATCAAAATGAGACATCAAAAAGTATACAGATCATGTGATTACTACAGTTATAGTTGTGTTTTAGCTAAAACTAGAACTTATGTGTTTAGTTTTTATCATTTGTTTCCTTTATTCCAGTATCTTGTTGAAATGCATTGAATTTAAATAACATTGAAATCAAAGCAGCAACCACCAAACCAAACTAATATGGAAGACCATGCCACCACCATCAACATAGCAGCAACAATGCAAAAACTAAACAGCTCCACTGGTAACATCCACATACAATGTTGTTGCAATGACAAATGACACAGTATTGTTTATCCAGCATAAAAATAACAATGAAGCCAACTCTCCTGCCCTTTTTTGTGAGTGCTGTCAGGCAGTAAGAGTAATCCCCCCATACTCAACATCCAACTGGCTTTTACTTCCACCACCTTAAAAGCCTCTGTTTCAATTTCAAACACAATCACATTGTTGTGAACTGCAAGAGATAATGAAAAAGAACAGCTGAAAAGTAACCAATTTGCTAGATTTTGACATCAATGATTAAACACATGTTAGTCCAGAAAGCACAATTTAAAAAACAATCAACTTCCATCATCACCAACATGATGACCTTGACCACCATGAAACACAGAAAAATCCTTTACTTACTTTTGAAAAAAAAACTCTAACAAACATCTTATACACAAAACAATTGGTGCTTAGCAAATGAGATTGATGCTGTCATTTTCAAGAAGTCAGGAAGAAAAGTGTTATAACCAGCCAACTTCCATCATCACTGATCACTGACAAGACCAACATGACTTCATCAATGACTGTAAACAATTTGTTTCCATTTTGAATAAAAATTTCCAGAAACAGATGGAATATGAAATAATTAGATTCATGGCTTTGTGATTCCAATGCTTCCATATGCATTTGGTTCAATGAAAAAATGCAACAACCCAATGTTAACATTTGACACTGATATGATCCCATCCACCACATCAGATGAAAAAATACAATTCTACCATTTCAGGGAAAATAATATATGGATCCAACTGAAATGGATCCAATGATCCAAATCCTTTAGATCCAAATTTCACATCAATAAAAACATTAAGTTTTAAGTTTTCAAACTGATGTTCACATTGTTACTATTTGAATGTGAGCATACTTAAAAAATAACAATCTGAACGCAATCCAAAATTCAATCAACAGATTGGATGTCACAATATTCCCCCCTCACTTGTAATAATAATATTGTAACATAACATACCATATTGTACCTTATGGTACATTACTTACTATTCTTCATGGAGTCCTTCTTTGTTTGAACTGAATTGGCAACACATTTTCAAAGGTATCATGCTTTTGTTTGATTTTGGTTTTGATTTGGATCCAAACTGGCTTTCAAGTTTCAAGACTTTTAGAATATTTTAGTACTGATTGAATGATGTTTTGAGTTCTGTTCATCTGTATTTGTAAGGTATTGCAAAATCAAGCACTTTTGATTGATTTTGGTGTCAATTTTGATCCAAACTCAAACTTTTGGAGATGGAATAAAACAATAACAACATTATTGTCATTTAACCTGTGTATCCTATCTCAATTTTATTTCCACAGAATTGAATCAGATTGAATGATTTGTTCAAAATGAATGGACGAGGAACATCTGTCTCAAATTGGATCACAACTCAAAACCAGGAAGATTTTGTTTCAAAACTTTTAAAATAATAAAATGGTTTGGATCCAACATGTTAAAATCCAGTTTTCAATTTTTTACTGAAAAAGGTTTTGAAATAATTTTGAACACAATATATTTTTTGGATCCAAAAATTTTAAGTTGGTTCCATATATTGTTGTTTCTCCATTTTAGAAAGGCAACCTGGAACCTGAAACAAATAGGACACAAGTACTGCAAGATCTGTATTTTTAGGATTGGTTGATGCCTAGGAAGGTAGCAACAAACTAAACCCACAATAGCTTTAACATAGCTCTAACAGTATCCCATTTTTGTTAGTAAGGGTGATTCCTTCAAGTAAGTAGGCATTGATTGTCTCTTGGAGATTAAATAAAAACAAAAACTGAATTTGACAATAGAAAAAAAGATGTAGCAGTACCATTTGATCCAGTGACAATGGTTTAATGAGTCCCAATAGCCTCTAAGAAATAGACAAATATGAAATGTTTAATGGTGAATATTTTTTTGAAAACACATGTCATGGTGAATAGCTCTCAAGAAGTGCCAACAAAGCACCATGCAAAATTCATCAACATGGAAAAATTCATGAGTTTAACTGAAACTATTGAATGGCTTTGCTGATATTATTGTAGAGAAACAAGAATACAAGTCCCTGCAACAAAAATGTTTTCATCAAAGAATTGATTTGAAGGAAATCATTGTTGGGGATGTATTTCATGTTTAGAGACATTGTTCAACATGCTGTCAAAAACATCACAACTTTATTCATTTTCTAGGCCATAGGGCAATCCTAGATTACCAGATTTAGCCATTCCTACATACAATTGGATGTAGTATGATGTTCACAGGAAAAATTAATTTTTGAAATTACTAATTTACTAACTGCAGGAATACTAAATATGTATAAAAGTTGACATAGCTCCAATATCCTTTAGATTCAATATTTGTGGGAGGCTGACCTGGCAGAGTTCCAAGAAAAAATTAGTTTGTACTCTGATCCTATGATCTGTACTAGCCCAAGCTTTTGATCTAGACTACAAACTAATAATAAAAAATCAAAATCCAATGAGGTGAATCAAAGTAACTCATAATAGAATTATTCTTAGTCAAAGTCTTAGTTTTCAGAAGCAATTTTTTATTTTGTTAGCATTTGAAAGAGAATAATCTCTGTTTTTAAATTGTTATTATGCTTTACATCAATTTTATCACTCAGGATCCAATATCATGTTCATAATAAAATTGGGAGCTATTGCAAGTTGAATTTACTTTCACATGGGCCGTTTTTGATATTTTGACAATAGATTTTCACTTTGGATATTTTTGGACAGCCTGTTAACCATTTTGTAATTGTTTTATTTTCAGTTTTCATATTGTACCTCTATATTAGATAGACTTACTCAAGAGTACAATACCTGGAATGATCTTAATTTAGTTTGAAGTACTTCATAAGAGGCTTTGCTTATGAGCATTCAAAATTTTTTTTGCCATGGTCAGATTGATGGTATCTATTAGCATAAGGTGAACATGTAGATCGGCATGTAAGACATATACAAGTATGTGGTTAGTTACATCAATTGACCATTAATGATAATTCATTAGAGTAAGTACGTAGCTAATGTAGGTAGGAATATGTATTTCTTTATTATCATGTTACAGTAGTCCTACCATACCAAGTACTTAAGTATATAGACACAACATCATCATGCTAATGATATTTTTGCAAAATTTACAAAAAAATTACCGGAACAGAGTTCAATTTATATCAATTTTGATTTTTTCAAAAATGAATAGGAGAAATGCAAAATTGACAAACAATCATCATTTGAAGTACAATACTAGAGGTTATTTCATTATTGAAAAGTGGGAAGTGGAGTTAAAAATCATCCTGCAGTCTCAATAAACATGCTTATTTGATAATAATAATAAGAAATTATTATTTGTACAAACTGGGACTCCACCTGGTTTTTAGACTCCTACAACTACCTTTCAAATGGAAAATATGTGATTTCTTAATTAGTGATGATGATTGTGAGATAATCATTGTTCTTCAATTTACATTTTTTTGCAGATTTTGTAGTTTCAGATAGTTCTTGCAAAAACTGCAAAACTTGTCCAAAAATTTCAAAAACTATCCAAAAAATTCATTTACCCAAAAAAATTACAATCATTATCCAATAGTAACATCTATTATCTCCTATACAATAGGTAAACCAGTATTGTAGGTACCACTGTACTGCTACCATTGATCATTAAGCTAGCAAACTCTAGAGGTACCATACTATCAACATCAATCATCATGCATACCATACATGTCATCAAAGGCTATCTGCTTAACTGAATACTTAGTAAAAATTACTCTAACTTCATGCAGCCACATTGTCTTATTTTCATTATTAACCATTGTGACAAAGAGATAAAAAAATATTTCCATTTGATGCATTATATGGCAGCAAAATATATGCATTATCAAGGCTGACATCTCCTTTAGTTAATTTTAACAAAAACTAAACTAATTGAATATTATTCAATTTCAGCTTTAGCAATAGCCACTGCCATGTTTGTTGATATTATTAGCAATAATTGTGTGGATGTTGTTGCTGCCAAAGCCATCGATGCATAGTAGGAGAGCTTTAGCAGCATTGTTGATGTTGTCATCACCTTCACCTTCACTTTTGTAATCACCATTGCAATTGGTAAATTATATTTTGATCAAGTTAAAATTGTACCCAGGGATTCAGATCCAGATTATTGTTAGACCACACAATGCACAAGTAAGTACAATACAATACCTAAATATGGTACTTAGGTTGGTAAGTAGGTAGGTGGAGGTCAAAAGTACTTCTACCTATTGTACTACTAGGTACTACTCTATAATACTCTAGACAGGCTTGGTTCATAGTTGGTGGCTATGTTGTGCATGAACAGATTGCACAAACATGAACAACAACGACGATGACAAAATCAACAATGCACCAATGGCAGAAGTCATAATGAACTGGGAATATTGAGGTAATTCTGTACAATATTTCTAGTGAAATATTTTGAAGCTTTATTTGATTTTTTGGATCCAGAATTTTTGCAAATCCCAGAGCTGCAATTACCCATTTACCCTTTACCCTTTATGGGTCCATTTACCTTTACCCTGGGTAATTACATGGTAATTACCTGGTAAATAAAAATTTCACTTGGTAATTACCAGCTAATTACTCAGCTAATTACTCAGCTCCAAAATTACATGGGTAAATGGTAAATAGGGTAAATGAGGGTAAATTAAAATAAATATCAAAAATAATTATAAGTACATTATTTTTATAAGGAAGTTAATATTTATCAAACAGCAATGTTTTTAAACTTGTTTGTTCTCAGAATATTGGAATTCAAAGCATCAACAGAC
>JALLOT010000330.1:0-21566 GCA_036939595.1 Thalassiosira livingstoniorum | reverse complement strand
GAAGGGTAAATTCTTGATTTACCCCTGGAAAAGGGTAAATACCATAGCCCAGCCAAGACTAGATTTACCTGGTAAATTACCCTTTACTGGGTAAATTACCAGGTAAATGTGGCTCTAGATCACTCATGTAGTCCTCCTGGGACATTTTTCTTGAATTCCAAAGTGCTTATTTAGTAAAAATAAGCTTACGATTAAAAAAATAGGTGTTTTGCCAGTGTTTTGTGGAATACGAAAAATGTCCATGGAAGACTACACACAAAGCCTTACTCCTTTGTATTCCATGCCAGTGGGCAGAAAAACACATTCATTTTTTTATGTAGAATAGCTTAGTAAAAGAAGGAAGCTCCAAGATTATTGTAATATTGAGTTTTATTATTGTTCATTCACAGAGAAAAATATTGAATTTCAAAGAAAAATGTTTTTTAACCGGTTAGATTGGACATGAATGTGTTTCCTTACCTATTACTATGACTTAGACTTTGGTGAATTCTATGATTCATCTCTACATTCTTCTACTTACTTACAAACCTTTACAGTATCCTTATTCACATTCACCACTAAAATACACATTACAATTTAAGTTGCTCTAACTTTAAGATCCTACTTTCAATCCCATAATCCTAATAATACAAAGATTTTTGTTGTAACAACTCACTTAATATTTGCCCCAACCATCCTTCATAATTTTTCTAACAATTGACATGAAGAAGTGTGGAAATTATGATCAATATCAATACAGCAAAGTTTTGATTGTTTGATTTTCAGTCCAATTATCAAGACTTTAACAACTTCAGGATGCAGTCAATCAGAATTTTGCATTCTGATTATAGTTTTAGCAATGTCATGTCCAAAAATAATTATTGTTGGCACCCATAATTGTGCTTAAATTCAATGCAGATGACAAAGGGAAGAAGGCATAATCAAAGGTAATACAAATACTTTATCCCTTTTCTTACTTATGTAAGACATACTAGCACCAAACCTGTAACTTATTTATTAACTTACAGTTTGATTTTGAAAAACTTGACTAAAAACATAGACACTGTGAATTGTGCAAGGTTTTTATATTGAATGATTTAGAGGGGTTGTGTTAAAAATATGTCAACAAAATCATTTTTTCAGTTATTAAAAATGGTGCAACTTTAATCAGTGACTGACAAAGATAGATACATTGAAAAAATATGTTGCTCTAAGTATTTGGATTTCCTGATTGACATCAACACAGACCCAAGCCAATTAATATGTTCCACCTTTTCCCTGAAATTTTTTTCCTTTTAAAAAAAGATTCCCCCATCATCTTAAAAAATCCCCTTTTCTCAAAATTAATATTCTTAGCAGTTTCATCAAGTGAAATTTTGAAAGCCTTTTGGTTACATCTTCATTGGATTCTCTTGATTCACCATTTGTTGAACTTGTTTCAGATTTTTTTCCTCTCTTTGATTGATATAGATTTTATTTATCTAATGAATAAAAAAAGTTTTATAAAGCAAACCAACAATGGCTAAGGATTGTTGTTTGCTTTAATAGTTATCAGTGATTTGATAAACTATTATTTCTACAAAGGCAATCAAATTTTAATGGATTGATTAATTGTGCAATGTGTGGCTGTTTGTATCTCTATTGTAATCAAATATGGCAGAGGATAATTTTTCATGAGTTTAATTTTGTCATTTTTTGGTTTTGATTATTTTTATTAAAATATGCTATATTTGGTTTTATTGCTTTGCTACATGTTTGTAGTTCTCTAGTAGAAATATTATACTCCAATATCACTATTTTGCGCACACTAAAATTCTATTCTTGGAACTAATTTGAGCATAGAAAAAGCCAATCTGTAGTTTAGATTTGACCCCTGTCTTGGTGTTCTGTGTTTGAGAGTACACATCTCATTTGAGTATTTGAATTTATTGTTTGAGGGGGTTTGAAGTCTGATCCTTTTGTTTGGTCATTGCTATGTTCAAGCAATCTGTGGTGATAGAATATTTTATATTGTAGCAATCTGATTTATTACTAAGAATTAAGAACTTTATTTATAGCACATTACATAAAAAAAATTGATGAAGTGTCACATTTAAGATGATTGATCTCTATGTTCCCATGTTCAGAGTTGTAGCTGAAATGAATAGATACTATATTGACAATACAAAATATTAATATATGAAGTAATATAATTATTCATCAGCACATCTGATTGAGAAATTGGAAAGAAAAACCTTTTTTGTGCATAGAGTGATTGTCACTGATAGTAAATATTGGGATCCACTCCATAGGTACTATCAATAATGTGTAAGAAGCTCAAAATTTTGTGAACCAGTCAACTTTAGTGTGTTACTACATGGTAGGTTTATTGACATAATTGCAAAGAATAACTCTTTGTGAAACAAAAATTCAACAATTGGTGATATAAAGAAGCTCCCTATGGTTGTGGTGAAGATGAAGGGATAAGACACAACTAGACAAGTCAATGAAATCTGAGTGCATATTTTCAATGTTCAAGGAGGAAGAATGGAGTTTTCCATTTTCATCACTTAGTATGGTACAACAACAAAGAGTTATCAGATTTGGGTGCTACCATTTATTGGGTAGGTACAAAAATTTTCAGAATTACCTCAAAATTATGTTGTGGTTTTTCTTTCTAGAATTATTTGATCTATCAATTAGAACTCAAGACTTGTATGTGGAGAAAAGAGAAAGGGCAAATTAAGACCAAGGTCAAACTCTGTATATAGTTCATTTAATGAGAGTTTCTAAAATCTAAAAGATCATATATTACTCCTGCTTAGAGGATGAGGAATGAAAAATAATAACCAAAGTTTACATCATCTTTGAAATATCACTACCTGTGCTGAGATCTGATGTGTGGTTCTGAAGTTAAAAGTGATTACTTGAAACTTTTTATTATTATTAGGAACAAGAAAACAGTGCTTTTATAGTCTTTTCAAAAACTAACACTTAAAACTTCATAATAAGAAGATGGAATCTGCAAGATATACAGTCCACTTAAGTGATTGAGCGCATGCATGCAAAGATTTCATGATCTGAAGGTCAATTCAGTTCAGATTTTACAAGAACACATAAAGGACAGAGAAAAGAACAAATCTAATCAATCCAACAAACAAAAAAATAATATTGAAAGGCAGATATTTTGAGTAGCCTTGTAAATATCACATTGGGCTAAACATCATGAGATACACCCCTTGATCTAGCATCAATCATAGAAACAGAAAAACATTGAGAGACTTAAAGCCACAGCCATCATATACATGACTATCCCAACATTCTGACAATTTATGGTATAGAAGTGGTAGGGCATGCAAACATAATTCAAATGAAAAATAATAATCTCCAGAGGCTCAAACTAATACTTTTATGAAAAGGATTTTTTGGTGAATCATCTAGCATCATAACAAAAGCACTTAACTTTAAGTTTAAGTCAACAGATTTGCTCAAGAGGGGCATCTTGTCTCACCATGAAATCAGACATGAAAATACAATTACCATTAATTCCATTTATTATTTTTCCTTAAATAACAAAGAGTACTTGAAGTATAAATGTCTTTGTCACATCATCAAAAGTAAATTGGCTTAATTGTATTGTAACCTAAAATTAATCTTATTCATAATATAATCAAAAACTGTAACATTACTCTGCTCTCAAGTGAGTTTCATTCTTGTGTGATGTTTTAGTGGTATGCAACCATCAGACTCATATTTGGGTAATAGCATAATGGACAGAACATGCATTCTAAAAATAGTACATATGCAAGAGTAGTAAGTAGCAACATTTAGTCAAGTGAAAACATATAGTTTTGATCAAACTAAGTATACAGCCTTGTGTTCACCATAACCCAAATAGTACCCTTGTACATTTGACTCATTCAATTAAAAACAATTCATTGATGGTGTCTCTGTGGACAATGGGAGTAATGAACTGTAAAAAGTTGTTTTATGAAAAGTTAAAACAAAATGTACTAAAAAGAGTACCCAAACTCCACCCTATGGTAAGGTATGAGTTGTATAACCTTTTACATCAAAAATATAATAATCCAAAAAGTTAGTTTCTCCTGAAGTTTAAACCATTTATCTTTCAAATATGTTGACAAGATTAGCCAACCTGAAGCCATTTATTCACACAATGAAACTTATGAGGCAGATCAAAGGTAATTAAAAACCTTTAACATAGAGTGTTGCTTGTGTTTTCTGGTCAGCTTCAAAAGATCAACAACAGCAGGTATTGCCTCTCACACACCATCCTTGCCTTGTTGTTGATGACAATGGCAAAAAGCAACAATGGTGACAGCAGGGATGACAGTATCCATGACCTGCTCATTGTTGCACTGTGGATCTTGCCATCACTATTGTTGCTGCAGCATGTTGATTCTAATTCTGTTGTTGTGGTAATTTCAATATTTTTGTTTATTGATGTACAACCTATTTTTAATATAAACAAGCTAATGAATTCAATTTTTAAAACCAATTTCATGCTCCAAACATTCCCTTCCTTAACAAAAAATACTCTAGTACTGCAAGGTGAGTACCATGAAATCAGGTATGTTCTTTTAGGCTACTTACCGTTTTGAATACAACAACAGTAAGAATAGTGATGGTTTTGCTGTTGGATGCAACTTACAGCACCATCACTTGCAAGAGAAAAATGGTAGACTAAGGACATCCTTAGCTCATTTGGATAATAGCTGTGCAAAGGATCAGCCATGATCCAACAGGAAGGCACCCAAAATAATGCAGTACCACACATCTTGTTGTGAAATTAAGGCCAAGAACTGTTTTAGCCATATCTCAGGCTAACCAAGTCTGTGTAATGCCATAAAAGTCAAAGGTAATACCAATGGGTTGTTTGCAATTACTTTTGAGAGTCAAAAGGTAAAAAACAACCAATTACCATTGTAAAAATAAAAGTACTATTCCAATTAAAGCATACAATGATCTTCCCTTGGCTGTATGCCATATTGCTCAAAGACATCCATCCTGAAAAAGTTTTTTATTTTGGGAGTTTTTGAAGCTAATTCATAACTTTTTTGCTAATTTTTATTATATCAATTATTAAATGAGTTCCTTCTCTTCAATTTATTCTGACACATAACATCATGGCCATTCATAGAATGAAAGACTCTGTTTTAGTCTAGGGAGGATATTCATCAAAAGTAATCTTGAAGGAATGTAGGTTCCATGCAAGTGCATGTACCAGGTCAATAAAAGCAGAGAAATTAGAGATAAAATTTTTATCTCTTTAGGTTGTTAACAATATTTTCTCTTTTAATATACTAATTGACCACAATGCAACACAATGATTCATGTATTTCTGATTAAATACCATAACCTAAATGTTGAGTTTTGCCACTAACTCACAGCTTGAGCTGTGAGTTAGTGGTAAAACTCAACAAAACTAGAACACGAGGTGCGACAGGTACGGGGTTTGATCCCCCGGTCCGACCCGAGCAGATCTCACGAGTCTCCGGGCTCCTGCTTGTACAAATTGCCCATCGGTGGTCGGGCGATTGGGTTCTTGTTGCTCTCTCACGAGGCACGCGTCATCACGTTTCAGCCTTCCTGCATCGCGCGACCGCGCACAGGAGCTCGGGTTAGAAGGTCTGCCCTTCAGCTGCTCGCGAGCGCGTTCACGCGTGCCTTGTGTTCTAGTTTTGTTGAGTTTTGCCACTGACTCACAGCTCGAGCTGTGAGTTAGCCATTTTTTGTTGAAGGCAGCAGTTGCTAAATTCCATTTGATAGCTTTTTATGTATGAAATCTTCATGCCGAGATAATTTTGCACACCTTATTGTAGATCTCCTGCACCATGTGCATGGATTATAATGCAGCAACTAAATGCTAAAGACATTGAAGTTTGGGAAGAGAACCAACTTTATGTGAGTTTGCCCACTAGATATTTGTAATAATGGTGTTTCAGCAGCTGTTCAAATTTGGGACACCCCCTGTGTCAACCCCATCATGGAACACTTTTGTAGAATGGTATTGTTCCTACATAAACTCAAATCAATATTTTGTGCCTTTTTGCCTTTTTTCATGAGTTGTCTTTTTGCTTACTAACTTTTCTGTGAGTTTCAAGACAAAACCAATATTTTTATAATTTTATTACAGTAACACCTAGAGAACCATTGTCAACCCTCAAATATTTTTCTTTGTCTATAAGGTATGTAGGAATTATTATATTCTACGCAGTATGCCAAATTTGAATACCAGCATTGGCAACCTTTACATTAACACCTATGACCCCTCATGACTTAAAAACTATTTGTTTAGCATTTTCAAAACTCTTTGAGGACCATGAAGATGATTATTAGATAAAAAATCCATCCCTTGTTTTATGTATAATTACCCTAAATTGATTGCTTGTTGTTCAATATCTCTTTGGAGAGTAAGTTCATGCTGCTGATGCAACTTGAATTTACAATTGCAACATTCAGATTCATCTAACCAGACAGTGTCAAGGGGTGATGGTTAATAGACAAGCATACAATTACAGTCATATTCCTCATTATCATACCAGTCACAACCATTTTTCCATAACAGATTAAAGATGAAATCATGAACTGGTTGCAGGAGTACTTTATTGTCAAATATAGTCTAAAGCAAGTCATCAAAGATGCAGTGATATTGAACACCAACAAAATCAGTTCAAAGATGATGCACAGTAACCACAAGCAAAGAGTGCCCCTCCAAAAAACCAAAGAACTGACCCAGATGTGATTGCTTGGCCCAATTTGGGAGCTTTTGGCTATCCTGAAGTTTAGCCCCCAAGAAAAATGTAGGGCAACCCCACACATGGGAACATAATAATCACAACAATCAGTCTTCTGCTTAGTAAGCATCTCTATAGGAGTGAGGCCAGTGACTCTATTAAAAAGCTGTTTATATAGTCAAGCAGCATGTTTAACAGCAAAGGACCAGATCCAGAGGGATATTCTTTTACCTGGTGCTCAGTCAAATGCAATGCTGTATGGAGTATCAGTCTGGATGGTGCATTCAGCATGGGCATTTTAATGTTTTGCTCTAACACTGGAAAAAGATTGAGTCTGCATCTTGTTGTCACAGTCAAGACAAAACTTTTCTGATGAAAATGTAAGCAAACCATTACCTCTCCAATGGTGTAAGATGTTGACACAACCTGGGTCCCCCAACCCATTTTCAAATGCAATCTTGGACAGGACAGTCTTACCTAAACCCAAGGAAACATATTTTTCAATCCAAAGGGCACCCGTTGCAGCATAACCAAAAAAATTACCTTCATGATATCTGCATTTAATTCATTCATGAACATAACCAGTTGACAAACTACCTGAAGTCTTAACCTCAAACTAGTACAAGGAATCAAAGTCTCCTGCCTTGTACTGATAAGTTTCTAAAATTACTTGCTTTTTCCAAAATTGTTTTCTGTCTAACAATTTCAGGATTATGCTTCTTTGCATGAGGAATTTCTTGCACAAATGTATTCCCAGAGACTTTATTCAATATACTATTATCATTTTGTTCATATCCACTACCATATTGGATAAGATTTTTTTTGTATCGGTCCTATACTTTTTGCTGTTCAAACCCAGTTTTGCCTGACAAACTGAGTGCATAATGGGATATCAGTGGATATGTCTCCCAAGGTAATATCACCTGCATCCTGCTCTAGTGATAAGAGTGGTACTGTTTTTATCAGCTATTTTTGTCACCAACCAGTTGTATAAACCAATACCATCTACATTGCCTGGTTCTAGAGATAGGTTGGGGCAGTTGCTATATCAGAATGTGTTTCATTTTGAAGTAAAAACATGATTTATTCTAAAAAAACTTGCACACATAAACAAATGTACTCTACTGTACTGTAGAAGAAAATTATAACTACCGGACAACATGAAGTGAACGACTAACAACCAATGTCTATGTAATTTGTCTACACTCTAAGAAATACCCTTGATCCATTGTAATGTTGTTAAAAGATAGGGATTTGCAACTCCTGGTGGAGTCAATAAAAATAAATAGCATACTCTCCTCTTTCTAGAAAAAAATATGGCAATTGGTCAAGTAATTGCTGAGAAATGATGATTCAAAAATCTTAATTTTTAAGTAGTACTAGCCAATTATTGATTCTTATCCTCTAACACAACATATGCAATGTGATAGTTGTACCAAGTGATAGCTAGACAAGGATCATTGAGTACTGCTGGTTTTGCATTGTTGGCCAATGATGTGATTGAAAATATTTTTATTTTAGTTGCTCTTATTTTTTCTATGATTCTTTTTGAAAAAAAAACAACAGCAGTCTAGTTGTTGTTCACAGTCTATTTTTAATTTTTTAGTCAATGACTAATAAAAAACTAAAGTTTTATTTACTCAACAATATATTATAATACATGCATTAGGGACAAAGTAAATGTATGGTATGAAATTGAACCTTGAAAATCTAGGGACTGGAGTCCTCATCATCAGTGAGCATCATATGATACAACATTAAAAGGTTTGACACTGTTGAATAGCTCTATGCTGCACCTTCAGTTTTTTCTATTTACAATAGAGAGGATAGATTATTGGCATTAAATGAGATGTACAATGGATATTGGTAAAAGATTTATTGCAGATTGATAATTGTATGTAATCATGTTTACAATATGTGGTCTGTAGTTCTACTACATCATAAATATGACATGTTTTTGAGTTCAAACTAGAGTAGTTTTATGATATGTAAACACCAATATTATGAGAATCCCAATGCACAGTCATGTTGTAAATGATTTAAATAGTATGTCTGTATACTTGGATGATTGTTGGATGTTGATTAAATGCCTATTTGTGGCCCATCTCTGATGGGTGTTGATATTTTTTTTTCAATGAAAAAGGCATGTCATAATAATACAATGTAGTTGTCCTTCTACATGGTTTTGTGTAGAGATGGTACATTCCATTTTTTTTAAGTTTTTATACAACAAGTTGCAAGAAAATATTGCATATAAGCAGAAAGCATTAGTGGTATTTGTCAAAATCAATTGAATGGTTCTATGCATTGACATCAGGGTTTGACTCCTGGGCGCATCAATTTTTCCTACCTTTTCACTTCTTTTTAACTTTTTGTGCAACTTCATCACTCTGATCAACTGGCTTTTAAATATTAGCAAAACTAACAATGACCTACCACCTCCTACAACCAAAACTGTCATTCACCACCATGACGGCTGCAACAACATTGCAATGATTTTACAACAGTGGCACTATTGTGTCTGCTGCTGTAATTTTTATTGCAATTATTGTTTCAACTACAAACACAATGGCAAGGAAGGCGGTAGAAACCGCTTTCCTTGCCATTGTGCTTGTGGGCACATTGTTTTCAATGTGATAATTAGCGGCAGCATTGGTGGCATCTTTGCCTTTTTTTAATATGGTGTTGTACCATCCTAATAGTACCATAGGATTAGGTAGACCTAATTACTAATTTGAAAATAAAATTAATGCTGACCATGGTGGCTGTGCTGGAAGCACATTTGTGCCACCAACAACCTTTGGAGATGTCCGCGGATAGTATGGACGTCTCCACCTCTAACCCATTGTACTTCAGCAAAAAGCTGGAAAAATTGTGATCATGGGGCTCACCGCGACCATAGTTCACACAACGGTTGTCAGCAGCCCCTAGTAAACACACCTTGAGTTAGATAACTCAATCAAAACTCAACCAATTTAACCATGAACAAAAGTACTTTCACTTGGGGGGTTAAAGCATTGTCCTTTTGCACTTGAATGGTGCAATTGGTTGAGTTTTTGTTGACATTAGGAACATCACATTTCAATGCCATAGTTGGCTATAATGTCATACTAATATGACATGACTACAGACAGCAAATTGATTTTGTGCCTATATCCTTTTTATTCTTAGGATGAAATAGAGCTGAATTTATCAGGTAATTTTATTTCTGAGTAAAGTGTAATTTACTGGGTAAGTCTAGATTTGGCTGAGGTATGGTAATTACCCTTTACAGGGGAGGATAAATCAAGAATTTTCCCTTTCTGTTTACCATGGTAAATGTACATTTTTATCCACCATGTACCATCTACCATATTCTGCAAACACATTATATCGTCTAAGCCCATTGATGTACTTCAGCTCCAAAATGGCCAATGCTATAAATCCCAATATTCCAAGCACAAACAAGTTTCAAAAAATTGTTCTTTGGTAAAAAGAAAGTCATCCAATAAAATAATGCACTTATGTTAATTTTTGGTTCTAGGTTCATTTACCTTCAATTACCCTCATTTAACATGTTTACCATTTACCCATGGAATTTCAGAAGGAGGATAATCATTTTTTTACTGAGAAAATTTTCGATGTACCAGGTAGATGCCAAACAATTTCTGAGGTAAAGGTAATTGGACCTGGCGAGGGTAAAGGCTAAATGGGTAATTGTGACTCTAGCGTTAAACTGTACTTTTGAAACTATCCCTTGGTACCTTGAATTCAAGGTCTAATCATTAGACCTTAAAATAATTTTTTTACTAGTCATAGTTAGCAAAACAATGATTTTACTAAAATTCTTGTCTCTCACTGAATATTTAAGTTTTTTCTTAATTTTTTTAATAAAAAGCTGAAATTCTGTTCTTGATTTCTATTGTCTTGGTTGGAGGGAGAGCACTGACAATTGTGTTGAAAAATTGGAATGGATTTGGAGCTTATTGTAGAGTGTAGCTTGAAAGGAATGCAAGGCTTTGTTAGTTTTTTGACCGTGTTGTACGCTATTATTATTTGTACAGGTAGAATGAATGGACCTAATGTACGTACATTAGGTCCATTCATTCTACCTGTACAAATAATAATAGCGTACAACACGGTCAAAAAACTAACAAAGCCTTGCATTCCTTTCAAGCTACACTCTACAATAAGCTCCAAATCCATTCCAATTTTTCAACACAATTGTCAGTGCTCTCCCTCCAACCAAGACAATAGAAATCAAGAACAGAATTTCAGCTTTTTATTAAAAAAATTAAGAAAAAACTTAAATATTCAGTGAGAGACAAGAATTTTAGTAAAATCATTGTTTTGCTAACTATGACTAGTAAAAAAATTATTTTAAGGTCTAATGATTAGACCTTGAATTCAAGGTACCAAGGGATAGTTTCAAAAGTACAGTTTAACGCTAGAGTCACAATTACCCATTTAGCCTTTACCCTCGCCAGGTCCAATTACCTTTACCTCAGAAATTGTTTGGCATCTACCTGGTACATCGAAAATTTTCTCAGTAAAAAAATGATTATCCTCCTTCTGAAATTCCATGGGTAAATGGTAAACATGTTAAATGAGGGTAATTGAAGGTAAATGAACCTAGAACCAAAAATTAACATAAGTGCATTATTTTATTGGATGACTTTCTTTTTACCAAAGAACAATTTTTTGAAACTTGTTTGTGCTTGGAATATTGGGATTTATAGCATTGGCCATTTTGGAGCTGAAGTACATCAATGGGCTTAGACGATATAATGTGTTTGCAGAATATGGTAGATGGTACATGGTGGATAAAAATGTACATTTACCATGGTAAACAGAAAGGGAAAATTCTTGATTTATCCTCCCCTGTAAAGGGTAATTACCATACCTCAGCCAAATCTAGACTTACCCAGTAAATTACACTTTACTCAGAAATAAAATTACCTGATAAATTCAGCTCTATTTCATCCTAAGAATAAAAAGGATATAGGCACAAAATCAATTTGCTGTCTGTAGTCATGTCATATTAGTATGACATTATAGCCAACTATGGCATTGAAATGTGATGTTCCTAATGTCAACAAAAACTCAACCAATTGCACCATTCAAGTGCAAAAGGACAATGCTTTAACCCCCCAAGTGAAAGTACTTTTGTTCATGGTTAAATTGGTTGAGTTTTGATTGAGTTATCTAACTCAAGGTGTGTTTACTAGGGGCTGCTGACAACCGTTGTGTGAACTATGGTCGCGGTGAGCCCCATGATCACAATTTTTCCAGCTTTTTGCTGAAGTACAATGGGTTAGAGGTGGAGACGTCCATACTATCCGCGGACATCTCCAAAGGTTGTTGGTGGCACAAATGTGCTTCCAGCACAGCCACCATGGTCAGCATTAATTTTATTTTCAAATTAGTAATTAGGTCTACCTAATCCTATGGTACTATTAGGATGGTACAACACCATATTAAAAAAAGGCAAAGATGCCACCAATGCTGCCGCTAATTATCACATTGAAAACAATGTGCCCACAAGCACAATGGCAAGGAAAGCGGTTTCTACCGCCTTCCTTGCCATTGTGTTTGTAGTTGAAACAATAATTGCAATAAAAATTACAGCAGCAGACACAATAGTGCCACTGTTGTAAAATCATTGCAATGTTGTTGCAGCCGTCATGGTGGTGAATGACAGTTTTGGTTGTAGGAGGTGGTAGGTCATTGTTAGTTTTGCTAATATTTAAAAGCCAGTTGATCAGAGTGATGAAGTTGCACAAAAAGTTAAAAAGAAGTGAAAAGGTAGGAAAAATTGATGCGCCCAGGAGTCAAACCCTGATGTCAATGCATAGAACCATTCAATTGATTTTGACAAATACCACTAATGCTTTCTGCTTATATGCAATATTTTCTTGCAACTTGTTGTATAAAAACTTAAAAAAAATGGAATGTACCATCTCTACACAAAACCATGTAGAAGGACAACTACATTGTATTATTATGACATGCCTTTTTCATTGAAAAAAAAATATCAACACCCATCAGAGATGGGCCACAAATAGGCATTTAATCAACATCCAACAATCATCCAAGTATACAGACATACTATTTAAATCATTTACAACATGACTGTGCATTGGGATTCTCATAATATTGGTGTTTACATATCATAAAACTACTCTAGTTTGAACTCAAAAACATGTCATATTTATGATGTAGTAGAACTACAGACCACATATTGTAAACATGATTACATACAATTATCAATCTGCAATAAATCTTTTACCAATATCCATTGTACATCTCATTTAATGCCAATAATCTATCCTCTCTATTGTAAATAGAAAAAACTGAAGGTGCAGCATAGAGCTATTCAACAGTGTCAAACCTTTTAATGTTGTATCATATGATGCTCACTGATGATGAGGACTCCAGTCCCTAGATTTTCAAGGTTCAATTTCATACCATACATTTACTTTGTCCCTAATGCATGTATTATAATATATTGTTGAGTAAATAAAACTTTAGTTTTTTATTAGTCATTGACTAAAAAATTAAAAATAGACTGTGAACAACAACTAGACTGCTGTTGTTTTTTTTTCAAAAAGAATCATAGAAAAAATAAGAGCAACTAAAATAAAAATATTTTCAATCACATCATTGGCCAACAATGCAAAACCAGCAGTACTCAATGATCCTTGTCTAGCTATCACTTGGTACAACTATCACATTGCATATGTTGTGTTAGAGGATAAGAATCAATAATTGGCTAGTACTACTTAAAAATTAAGATTTTTGAATCATCATTTCTCAGCAATTACTTGACCAATTGCCATATTTTTTTCTAGAAAGAGGAGAGTATGCTATTTATTTTTATTGACTCCACCAGGAGTTGCAAATCCCTATCTTTTAACAACATTACAATGGATCAAGGGTATTTCTTAGAGTGTAGACAAATTACATAGACATTGGTTGTTAGTCGTTCACTTCATGTTGTCCGGTAGTTATAATTTTCTTCTACAGTACAGTAGAGTACATTTGTTTATGTGTGCAAGTTTTTTTAGAATAAATCATGTTTTTACTTCAAAATGAAACACATTCTGATATAGCAACTGCCCCAACCTATCTCTAGAACCAGGCAATGTAGATGGTATTGGTTTATACAACTGGTTGGTGACAAAAATAGCTGATAAAAACAGTACCACTCTTATCACTAGAGCAGGATGCAGGTGATATTACCTTGGGAGACATATCCACTGATATCCCATTATGCACTCAGTTTGTCAGGCAAAACTGGGTTTGAACAGCAAAAAGTATAGGACCGATACAAAAAAAATCTTATCCAATATGGTAGTGGATATGAACAAAATGATAATAGTATATTGAATAAAGTCTCTGGGAATACATTTGTGCAAGAAATTCCTCATGCAAAGAAGCATAATCCTGAAATTGTTAGACAGAAAACAATTTTGGAAAAAGCAAGTAATTTTAGAAACTTATCAGTACAAGGCAGGAGACTTTGATTCCTTGTACTAGTTTGAGGTTAAGACTTCAGGTAGTTTGTCAACTGGTTATGTTCATGAATGAATTAAATGCAGATATCATGAAGGTAATTTTTTTGGTTATGCTGCAACGGGTGCCCTTTGGATTGAAAAATATGTTTCCTTGGGTTTAGGTAAGACTGTCCTGTCCAAGATTGCATTTGAAAATGGGTTGGGGGACCCAGGTTGTGTCAACATCTTACACCATTGGAGAGGTAATGGTTTGCTTACATTTTCATCAGAAAAGTTTTGTCTTGACTGTGACAACAAGATGCAGACTCAATCTTTTTCCAGTGTTAGAGCAAAACATTAAAATGCCCATGCTGAATGCACCATCCAGACTGATACTCCATACAGCATTGCATTTGACTGAGCACCAGGTAAAAGAATATCCCTCTGGATCTGGTCCTTTGCTGTTAAACATGCTGCTTGACTATATAAACAGCTTTTTAATAGAGTCACTGGCCTCACTCCTATAGAGATGCTTACTAAGCAGAAGACTGATTGTTGTGATTATTATGTTCCCATGTGTGGGGTTGCCCTACATTTTTCTTGGGGGCTAAACTTCAGGATAGCCAAAAGCTCCCAAATTGGGCCAAGCAATCACATCTGGGTCAGTTCTTTGGTTTTTTGGAGGGGCACTCTTTGCTTGTGGTTACTGTGCATCATCTTTGAACTGATTTTGTTGGTGTTCAATATCACTGCATCTTTGATGACTTGCTTTAGACTATATTTGACAATAAAGTACTCCTGCAACCAGTTCATGATTTCATCTTTAATCTGTTATGGAAAAATGGTTGTGACTGGTATGATAATGAGGAATATGACTGTAATTGTATGCTTGTCTATTAACCATCACCCCTTGACACTGTCTGGTTAGATGAATCTGAATGTTGCAATTGTAAATTCAAGTTGCATCAGCAGCATGAACTTACTCTCCAAAGAGATATTGAACAACAAGCAATCAATTTAGGGTAATTATACATAAAACAAGGGATGGATTTTTTATCTAATAATCATCTTCATGGTCCTCAAAGAGTTTTGAAAATGCTAAACAAATAGTTTTTAAGTCATGAGGGGTCATAGGTGTTAATGTAAAGGTTGCCAATGCTGGTATTCAAATTTGGCATACTGCGTAGAATATAATAATTCCTACATACCTTATAGACAAAGAAAAATATTTGAGGGTTGACAATGGTTCTCTAGGTGTTACTGTAATAAAATTATAAAAATATTGGTTTTGTCTTGAAACTCACAGAAAAGTTAGTAAGCAAAAAGACAACTCATGAAAAAAGGCAAAAAGGCACAAAATATTGATTTGAGTTTATGTAGGAACAATACCATTCTACAAAAGTGTTCCATGATGGGGTTGACACAGGGGGTGTCCCAAATTTGAACAGCTGCTGAAACACCATTATTACAAATATCTAGTGGGCAAACTCACATAAAGTTGGTTCTCTTCCCAAACTTCAATGTCTTTAGCATTTAGTTGCTGCATTATAATCCATGCACATGGTGCAGGAGATCTACAATAAGGTGTGCAAAATTATCTCGGCATGAAGATTTCATACATAAAAAGCTATCAAATGGAATTTAGCAACTGCTGCCTTCAACAAAAAATGGCTAACTCACAGCTCGAGCTGTGAGTCAGTGGCAAAACTCAACAAAACTAGAACACAAGGCACGCGTGAACGCGCTCGCGAGCAGCTGAAGGGCAGACCTTCTAACCCGAGCTCCTGTGCGCGGTCGCGCGATGCAGGAAGGCTGAAACGTGATGACGCGTGCCTCGTGAGAGAGCAACAAGAACCCAATCGCCCGACCACCGATGGGCAATTTGTACAAGCAGGAGCCCGGAGACTCGTGAGATCTGCTCGGGTCGGACCGGGGGATCAAACCCCGTACCTGTCGCACCTCGTGTTCTAGTTTTGTTGAGTTTTACCACTAACTCACAGCTCAAGCTGTGAGTTAGTGGCAAAACTCAACATTTAGGTTATGGTATTTAATCAGAAATACATGAATCATTGTGTTGCATTGTGGTCAATTAGTATATTAAAAGAGAAAATATTGTTAACAACCTAAAGAGATAAAAATTTTATCTCTAATTTCTCTGCTTTTATTGACCTGGTACATGCACTTGCATGGAACCTACATTCCTTCAAGATTACTTTTGATGAATATCCTCCCTAGACTAAAACAGAGTCTTTCATTCTATGAATGGCCATGATGTTATGTGTCAGAATAAATTGAAGAGAAGGAACTCATTTAATAATTGATATAATAAAAATTAGCAAAAAAGTTATGAATTAGCTTCAAAAACTCCCAAAATAAAAAACTTTTTCAGGATGGATGTCTTTGAGCAATATGGCATACAGCCAAGGGAAGATCATTGTATGCTTTAATTGGAATAGTACTTTTATTTTTACAATGGTAATTGGTTGTTTTTTACCTTTTGACTCTCAAAAGTAATTGCAAACAACCCATTGGTATTACCTTTGACTTTTATGGCATTACACAGACTTGGTTAGCCTGAGATATGGCTAAAACAGTTCTTGGCCTTAATTTCACAACAAGATGTGTGGTACTGCATTATTTTGGGTGCCTTCCTGTTGGATCATGGCTGATCCTTTGCACAGCTATTATCCAAATGAGCTAAGGATGTCCTTAGTCTACCATTTTTCTCTTGCAAGTGATGGTGCTGTAAGTTGCATCCAACAGCAAAACCATCACTATTCTTACTGTTGTTGTATTCAAAACGGTAAGTAGCCTAAAAGAACATACCTGATTTCATGGTACTCACCTTGCAGTACTAGAGTATTTTTTGTTAAGGAAGGGAATGTTTGGAGCATGAAATTGGTTTTAAAAATTGAATTCATTAGCTTGTTTATATTAAAAATAGGTTGTACATCAATAAACAAAAATATTGAAATTACCACAACAACAGAATTAGAATCAACATGCTGCAGCAACAATAGTGATGGCAAGATCCACAGTGCAACAATGAGCAGGTCATGGATACTGTCATCCCTGCTGTCACCATTGTTGCTTTTTGCCATTGTCATCAACAACAAGGCAAGGATGGTGTGTGAGAGGCAATACCTGCTGTTGTTGATCTTTTGAAGCTGACCAGAAAACACAAGCAACACTCTATGTTAAAGGTTTTTAATTACCTTTGATCTGCCTCATAAGTTTCATTGTGTGAATAAATGGCTTCAGGTTGGCTAATCTTGTCAACATATTTGAAAGATAAATGGTTTAAACTTCAGGAGAAACTAACTTTTTGGATTATTATATTTTTGATGTAAAAGGTTATACAACTCATACCTTACCATAGGGTGGAGTTTGGGTACTCTTTTTAGTACATTTTGTTTTAACTTTTCATAAAACAACTTTTTACAGTTCATTACTCCCATTGTCCACAGAGACACCATCAATGAATTGTTTTTAATTGAATGAGTCAAATGTACAAGGGTACTATTTGGGTTATGGTGAACACAAGGCTGTATACTTAGTTTGATCAAAACTATATGTTTTCACTTGACTAAATGTTGCTACTTACTACTCTTGCATATGTACTATTTTTAGAATGCATGTTCTGTCCATTATGCTATTACCCAAATATGAGTCTGATGGTTGCATACCACTAAAACATCACACAAGAATGAAACTCACTTGAGAGCAGAGTAATGTTACAGTTTTTGATTATATTATGAATAAGATTAATTTTAGGTTACAATACAATTAAGCCAATTTACTTTTGATGATGTGACAAAGACATTTATACTTCAAGTACTCTTTGTTATTTAAGGAAAAATAATAAATGGAATTAATGGTAATTGTATTTTCATGTCTGATTTCATGGTGAGACAAGATGCCCCTCTTGAGCAAATCTGTTGACTTAAACTTAAAGTTAAGTGCTTTTGTTATGATGCTAGATGATTCACCAAAAAATCCTTTTCATAAAAGTATTAGTTTGAGCCTCTGGAGATTATTATTTTTCATTTGAATTATGTTTGCATGCCCTACCACTTCTATACCATAAATTGTCAGAATGTTGGGATAGTCATGTATATGATGGCTGTGGCTTTAAGTCTCTCAATGTTTTTCTGTTTCTATGATTGATGCTAGATCAAGGGGTGTATCTCATGATGTTTAGCCCAATGTGATATTTACAAGGCTACTCAAAATATCTGCCTTTCAATATTATTTTTTTGTTTGTTGGATTGATTAGATTTGTTCTTTTCTCTGTCCTTTATGTGTTCTTGTAAAATCTGAACTGAATTGACCTTCAGATCATGAAATCTTTGCATGCATGCGCTCAATCACTTAAGTGGACTGTATATCTTGCAGATTCCATCTTCTTATTATGAAGTTTTAAGTGTTAGTTTTTGAAAAGACTATAAAAGCACTGTTTTCTTGTTCCTAATAATAATAAAAAGTTTCAAGTAATCACTTTTAACTTCAGAACCACACATCAGATCTCAGCACAGGTAGTGATATTTCAAAGATGATGTAAACTTTGGTTATTATTTTTCATTCCTCATCCTCTAAGCAGGAGTAATATATGATCTTTTAGATTTTAGAAACTCTCATTAAATGAACTATATACAGAGTTTGACCTTGGTCTTAATTTGCCCTTTCTCTTTTCTCCACATACAAGTCTTGAGTTCTAATTGATAGATCAAATAATTCTAGAAAGAAAAACCACAACATAATTTTGAGGTAATTCTGAAAATTTTTGTACCTACCCAATAAATGGTAGCACCCAAATCTGATAACTCTTTGTTGTTGTACCATACTAAGTGATGAAAATGGAAAACTCCATTCTTCCTCCTTGAACATTGAAAATATGCACTCAGATTTCATTGACTTGTCTAGTTGTGTCTTATCCCTTCATCTTCACCACAACCATAGGGAGCTTCTTTATATCACCAATTGTTGAATTTTTGTTTCACAAAGAGTTATTCTTTGCAATTATGTCAATAAACCTACCATGTAGTAACACACTAAAGTTGACTGGTTCACAAAATTTTGAGCTTCTTACACATTATTGATAGTACCTATGGAGTGGATCCCAATATTTACTATCAGTGACAATCACTCTATGCACAAAAAAGGTTTTTCTTTCCAATTTCTCAATCAGATGTGCTGATGAATAATTATATTACTTCATATATTAATATTTTGTATTGTCAATATAGTATCTATTCATTTCAGCTACAACTCTGAACATGGGAACATAGAGATCAATCATCTTAAATGTGACACTTCATCAATTTTTTTTATGTAATGTGCTATAAATAAAGTTCTTAATTCTTAGTAATAAATCAGATTGCTACAATATAAAATATTCTATCACCACAGATTGCTTGAACATAGCAATGACCAAACAAAAGGATCAGACTTCAAACCCCCTCAAACAATAAATTCAAATACTCAAATGAGATGTGTACTCTCAAACACAGAACACCAAGACAGGGGTCAAATCTAAACTACAGATTGGCTTTTTCTATGCTCAAATTAGTTCCAAGAATAGAATTTTAGTGTGCGCAAAATAGTGATATTGGAGTATAATATTTCTACTAGAGAACTACAAACATGTAGCAAAGCAATAAAACCAAATATAGCATATTTTAATAAAAATAATCAAAACCAAAAAATGACAAAATTAAACTCATGAAAAATTATCCTCTGCCATATTTGATTACAATAGAGATACAAACAGCCACACATTGCACAATTAATCAATCCATTAAAATTTGATTGCCTTTGTAGAAATAATAGTTTATCAAATCACTGATAACTATTAAAGCAAACAACAATCCTTAGCCATTGTTGGTTTGCTTTATAAAACTTTTTTTATTCATTAGATAAATAAAATCTATATCAATCAAAGAGAGGAAAAAAATCTGAAACAAGTTCAACAAATGGTGAATCAAGAGAATCCAATGAAGATGTAACCAAAAGGCTTTCAAAATTTCACTTGATGAAACTGCTAAGAATATTAATTTTGAGAAAAGGGGATTTTTTAAGATGATGGGGGAATCTTTTTTTAAAAGGAAAAAAATTTCAGGGAAAAGGTGGAACATATTAATTGGCTTGGGTCTGTGTTGATGTCAATCAGGAAATCCAAATACTTAGAGCAACATATTTTTTCAATGTATCTATCTTTGTCAGTCACTGATTAAAGTTGCACCATTTTTAATAACTGAAAAAATGATTTTGTTGACATATTTTTAACACAACCCCTCTAAATCATTCAATATAAAAACCTTGCACAATTCACAGTGTCTATGTTTTTAGTCAAGTTTTTCAAAATCAAACTGTAAGTTAATAAATAAGTTACAGGTTTGGTGCTAGTATGTCTTACATAAGTAAGAAAAGGGATAAAGTATTTGTATTACCTTTGATTATGCCTTCTTCCCTTTGTCATCTGCATTGAATTTAAGCACAATTATGGGTGCCAACAATAATTATTTTTGGACATGACATTGCTAAAACTATAATCAGAATGCAAAATTCTGATTGACTGCATCCTGAAGTTGTTAAAGTCTTGATAATTGGACTGAAAATCAAACAATCAAAACTTTGCTGTATTGATATTGATCATAATTTCCACACTTCTTCATGTCAATTGTTAGAAAAATTATGAAGGATGGTTGGGGCAAATATTAAGTGAGTTGTTACAACAAAAATCTTTGTATTATTAGGATTATGGGATTGAAAGTAGGATCTTAAAGTTAGAGCAACTTAAATTGTAATGTGTATTTTAGTGGTGAATGTGAATAAGGATACTGTAAAGGTTTGTAAGTAAGTAGAAGAATGTAGAGATGAATCATAGAATTCACCAAAGTCTAAGTCATAGTAATAGGTAAGGAAACACATTCATGTCCAATCTAACCGGTTAAAAAACATTTTTCTTTGAAATTCAATATTTTTCTCTGTGAATGAACAATAATAAAACTCAATATTACAATAATCTTGGAGCTTCCTTCTTTTACTAAGCTATTCTACATAAAAAAATGAATGTGTTTTTCTGCCCACTGGCATGGAATACAAAGGAGTAAGGCTTTGTGTGTAGTCTTCCATGGACATTTTTCGTATTCCACAAAACACTGGCAAAACACCTATTTTTTTAATCGTAAGCTTATTTTTACTAAATAAGCACTTTGGAATTCAAGAAAAATGTCCCAGGAGGACTACATGAGTGATCTAGAGCCACATTTACCTGGTAATTTACCCAGTAAAGGGTAATTTACCAGGTAAATCTAGTCTTGGCTGGGCTATGGTATTTACCCTTTTCCAGGGGTAAATCAAGAATTTACCCTTC
>JALLOT010000329.1:0-21502 GCA_036939595.1 Thalassiosira livingstoniorum | reverse complement strand
ATCGCCAGGCTTAGAATTATTAAAATATTCGTTCTGTGTTTTATGATCATATTATTTTTCGTAAAGTTCAGTACATTATTAGTTACATTTCGGTCGAATACAGTCATAATATATATGTAGGTGGTCGGGGCTACAGTGCTACAGTTAACTTGGCTACAGCTTGTTTTTATTACGAGTATTTTCAAACCATCATTGGTAGAGATGTGCCTTGGATGGGGCATATTCTAAGAACATAATACTCCTTCTGTATGGTAAAAAAAATCGCAAACTTGAGAAATTGACGGGATTAAGCTCAATTTTTGTCCTAGAGAATTCTGATTATGCACATCGAATTCTTCTTTCAATTACCTTTCCAATGAGGTATGACGCCCTAGGGGTGTCTCCATACCTTTAATGCCAAATGGCACACAAAAATGGCATCGCCACAATGATGGTGACAAAAGTTGCATGTTTGGAATGGCTATGCCACTGCTGCTACTGACTGAATCAACAACAAGTTTTGACCGTATCCAACATACCATGCACTTAGTTATGTTAGAAATGGTCGATCACTTGTTCATTTTGGACGCCATGGTGGGGCAATGGTGGTGGCAGATGGTGATCTGTAGTGGTGTTATACGTGGCCAATACTAGGTTGATTGCCATCATTAAAAGCCTAGACTCCATAGAGAGACCATAAGGTCAACAGCTACGTGTCATGATTCCATTGTTTCAGCTGTTAAGGCATTCGATTTCGCAACGACTTTCACCATGCACAGTAGTTAGTGGCGCAGGCGCCTGGTTCACTCTGGTATGGTACAGATTTTTTAATAGGAATTCAATACTCCTTACATAGAGCTTCTTGCTTCAGCATTTGTCACTCACCCATCAAGAAAATAAATGATATTTCCGAAAGGTAATCCCAAGACTCAGAAGGAGCTGCCATCAGATGATGTCAGACATTGCAAACACTACCGCGTTTTCAATTACACCAATGGCAATGGCGCCAATGGCACTGCC
This sequence comes from Thalassiosira livingstoniorum, assembly GCA_036939595.1. Taxonomy (NCBI): domain Eukaryota; phylum Bacillariophyta; class Thalassiosirophyceae; order Thalassiosirales; family Thalassiosiraceae; genus Thalassiosira; species Thalassiosira livingstoniorum. Next base: position 20,503 of record JALLOT010000329.1, on the reverse strand, counting down.
ATCTATGCCATTTTTGCATGGACTTGCAATAGGGGCACCTGCAGAAATTGCGTATCTAGAAAGCAACACCACAGAATAGATTAGACAAGGTATTTCTGTGGGATATTTGGGGTAGGTACAGCGCACTGCCTTTTCAGCACCACTAAACCACGGCATTCCACCATTTTACGTGAAGATTGGTGGCAATACATCTGAGCTATCATGGCATAAAAAATTTGATACAAACACTATCTATCCAACACATGGCATAATGAACTAGATCTTTTTATTGCTGTCATTACAAATTTAGTGCATTTGTACCACTTTTTAGTGCCTACACACCACAGCAGCAGGAAAGCTTGAAAATCAATTTTTAGCTATTGGAATGTTGTGGGGGTTGATAAGTTGTCAGAAAAAGAAGACATTTTTAACTCCATTTAAATATAATTAGAAATAATAACAAATTATGAATATCAAAGGCAGAAAATTTTGGTTAGTTGTTGTGTGCTCCCCACCCACATCCCACATTAAGTGCAAATATGTGCAAAAATAATATGTTGGTTTATGCAAAAGTGCTGGAATATTATTTGTTGGAAATTTTGTGGCAGCAAGATTGAACATTATTGAATTCAATTTCCATTAACTCATAAGTTGATTGTATTTTTTCTTGATGCTGCCACTCCTGCCAACTTTTTGGGAGACTGGCATGACAAAAATCAAAGATTGCATATTTTTTGATGTAATTGGAGTTTGACACCCATCTAAAAGGTGGGCACCATCCTCTTAGGAATTGAAAGCAACTCAGCTTGCCGCAGCTTCTAAAAATTGGCTGGTTGTTGTGTAATCGTTTACCTCCTGAACCTTGCAACCCCAACCTGCCAAAAACTCATTATTGCGTATTTCTTGATGTATTTTGAGTTTTACAACCACATGAAAAGCATGCACTGGCACGTGAGGAGTGTGAAGCGGCTCGGCTTACCACTGCCGCTGGAAGACAGCTGGTTTCTGAGTAATCCTTTGTCATACACATCTCATGATGTCAAAAAATTGAAAAATTAAAATGATCTATTTTTTTGTTTCTTTGTGTTTGAAGTCCCCCAAAAAGAGAGCAAGCATCCTGTGGATCACTGGAAGAGGTTCTGCTTTCCGCAACTGTTGAAGGAAGGCTGATTGTAAAGTTTGCCTTCCCTGCCCGTTTCCTTTATAAAATTGATGATACCATAATTCTTGATGTATATTGAATTTTAAGGCCCCACAAACGATAGTCATCAGCTCCTGACCTGTGGGAAGTGGTGAAGATTGTTGCGGCTGTCAAGAGAAGACAGCTTGCGGAGAAATTGCCATCTTCCTTATTGATGTATTGCAGCACTTGACATGCACAAAAATAGAGGTGTTGCATTTTTTTTCCATCTTAACAAGTAAACTTGTTGGTGTGTGTTGTTGAAGATGGTATCAATGGGTGGTGGCTTTGCCAAATTTAATTTTGTGTTGCCTATGTTTTGCAACATGAAATTGGCTGGGTAGCAAATTCAATTTTTCAATTAATTTGATGTGGTTATGCAATGCAACAAACTTGATTGGAGGACCCAGAAACTCACAGGAAAAATAGCAGTGGTATTTTTTGTTCATGTTAGTGGTGTGGTGTCTAATTTGTTGGAGGGATTAGAGCATTCTTGCCATTTGAGGCATTTTTTGTCATCATTGATTGTTCAAAATGCTAGAGCAATTACTAGCAGATATCTAGATACTACTTACTAGCATTCATTAGTGTTGTTGCAGAGATTTGATCATTGGCTTTTTTCATGTGTTTTTAACTAGGGACATGTCAGGTATGTAAAAACTGGTATTGATTATACGATACTTAAGGTACTGTATCAAAAGCACAACAACAGTAGTAAGAATTTGCTGACTTGAAGCTCCATCATCCCGTTTGTACCTAGCACCTAGCACTTCCTAGGAGACCTTACCACAAGAGAATCCTGGTATTTTTTTACAAAGGAACTAAAAATGTGCCAAGCACATAAAAAGATACTAACCATGGTGAAAAGGCCTACTTATCTACTGAGAGTCATTTCCTGACCCTGGAACATGGCAAATAGTTGCTAAAAAGGTATTTTTGGCGTGTTTTGTCATTTTTGGCAATAGTCAGATTTTTAATTTTCACTTAATCAAAAAACTAAATACTTCGTTACATTGCCAAAAAACACCCAATGATGTGTTTGAAGATGTTTTGGTATGAAGATCTCCAAACATCTTCAAAAACTTCTTCAGAAACATATTTATCTTCAAAAACATCTCCATCTTAAAAATCCTACAGTAAGTACAATAAGTACTTTAAGTACTGTACGTACATACAGAAAATACACAATGTATGGTAAGTAATGTAAGTATAGGTAGTACGTTGATTACTGGAAAAATCATACATGTAAATACATTACTTGTAAGTATAAAAGAAGTACGGGTGGTAAGTACTGTAAGTGCGGTAAGTGCGGTAGGTACAGAAAATCCAATATGTACAATAAGTAGCGTAATCAACAAACTTATTGTACTAGCAGTAGTTACCAAACTTACCAAACTTACTGTACTTACATAGTGATTGATGTACTTAATTCACTTACCATACCTGCAGTAACCACTGTGTACTACTGTACTTATTGTACTTATCATACTATAAGAAGTCTTACGCCTTTGTATTCCACGTCAGTGGGCCAAAAAAAAGGCCATTGGCCTTTTTTTCTGGCCCACAACGTGGAATACAAAGGCGTAAGACTTCTTATAGTAGTATATTTTGTATCCAATTTTGCCCCAAATTATTTTGACATCCATTATTGTACATTTTTGTGAAAAACAATATAAGTATGTAGTACTGAGTCCTTGTATGATGTTCTCCAGAGTTGGTATAAGTGGTAAGCCCTTGAAGTTTAGGTTGTAAAATTGAAATATCATTGATGAGTTTGGTGGTTACTTTTTGGCTGTGCAATGGTGATTTTACTGCACTCAAATTACTGGTGTCATCCAAATCTACTATGGCCCATTCTTTATGAGTTCATCATTGATATTGTTATTTTTGAGTAGCTATTTTGTTGTTTACACAAAAGAAATTTTAATTAGTTTATGGGTTTGGGTTGATTCAATACTATTGTTGTATGTGGAGTCCTGATATAGTGTTTCTACAACATTTTTGTTATTTTTCAAATTAAAATTCTCACTATTAAAACTTATCTCCGTCCCTCTTTTTCAAATACATGATTTTTGTTAGAAACTCTTTTTCTAATGTCTGCATTCCACTCCCACCTAGCTTGAGAGCATTGTTTTATATCATTTTTTTGGCACCCACTGCAAATTTCATCTCTTGATACAGTCCAAACATGGTTCCATGCTGAGTTGCAGCATGTCTGATTGGGGCTTGTCTTTGGAATTGAAATCACAGGACAAGCAGTAATTCCAGTTGTTGTGTACTTTATTATATTCAGGGGGTGCATGGTAGAGTTGTGTGGATAAAAACCATATTGTGCACTTTGAATATGTTGTAGAGATTGTTGGTGTTGGTATCCACAACTGTTGTCTTGCCTGTAGCTGTTGTAGCCTTGTTCACATGTATGTTTTCCTCTTCTTTTGTCACTGTTTTGTTGACCTTGGTATTGTACTCTTAGTGGCATATAATACCCCATGTCCCCTGTCCTTCAAGACCTCCACTAGGACACATCATTAGAACATATTCATGACTTGTCTTAGACATCCTTGATTTCCTTTCCCTGACATTGTTCCATGACCAGAGGTTTGACTTTGGAAAACGTCTGTGTTAAAAAGACATATCTTTGACATTGTAGACATAGTATATCTGTGTAATATTGCTGTAGTTAAAACACATTTCTAGTGTTAAAAGTACAACCTGTACTGATAATTTTTTTTTGGTTAGATGATGCATTGGAACTTTTCTTTGTACTACATTATATTTACAGATTATGTGATGGAAATTACAACTTGACACCAACTGCAACTAGAGCTAGACAAGCCATTTGATTCTCATGGACACAGTGACATTTTAAGATTATGTCCTTTACAAGACAAAATGAACCAACTTTGCTTGTCCCACAAGAAATCAAATAATTTTTCCAATGTATCAGATATTTCCCAGACTTATCCAAGTCATCTGTTGCTAAGATTGACCCCATTTCTGAAAGTATCCATGTTGATGTTATGGTATTATACTGTTATAGCATGTGGCCAGTCATCAGTGGTTGGGCTGGATATTGTACTGATGCTGTTGCCACAAACCACAAAAGGTTTCATAATTTCTCCCATTTGGTATTGGGTCAGGATTTGGTAAGTTAGGTGGATCTGTGATACATGTTGCATGATGGGTTGGCATTGTTGTGGTTTGACTGTCATTTGTTTGCTATTTGGTGATTGTTGATTCATGTTGTTCATTTGCTGCTATCATTTGAAGTGACAATGCTACTTTAAGTCCTAGTTTTGTTTTAGTTTCATACAAGTTATATGTGGTTCCTTGCATGATGATGTATGTGCCTGGGGATTTTTATATGGTATCATCCTACTGTATAAGGTTTAATTCTACTTTGTTTGTGTATGTTGCTCTCAGGATGTATCTCTATCCAAGCTCCACCAAGGTCAATTCAGTTTCATAGCTTCTTCCAATGGCATTACAATATTATATCATGAAATGTGTCTTAATCATTGTGCTTCAGATTTTGCCCTCCATTCAGTGCAGGATATTAGTTTAGGAGACCATCATGCAGCCTTTCCAAGAAAAAAATTTGCAAAAAAAAGAAATTATTACTTTGAGAAAAATAGGTTCCAATTGGACTTTTGTACTCCTCCACATACCTTTCTACCACAAAAAATCTCTGGTAGAGCATTTTACTAGATTCTCAAAATAGATTGTATTTGTATTTTTTGCAGTACATGTTATATTTTTTTAATTTTAAAAATGCTTAAAAAAATGCATATAAGCAACAAGCACAAGCAAGATGAGTTCAGCAAGTAATAATAATCTATTCCTACTTACCTAAGTAAGTACTTACATAGTAGGTATCTTGGTATCTACTATCCCCCATGTGTTATACTATGCCCTAATTAAAAAATTTATTGAGCCATGACAAAAATTTGCCAGATCAACCCATCACAATCTTAACAATCACTGTCATCCCACTAAATAGCCCAATTATGAATTTGGGTTTAGCCCCTAAAGAATGCATTAGGTCCCTAGAGTTTGCCAGAGGAGGATGGTTCCTGATGCAACAGCAATATCTCCACTTTGGCAGCAAGAGTTGTCAAGATAATGTTGTTGTGTCATCAAATGATTCTAGTCTGCAGGATCAGTCAAATTATTATGTAATTTGTGTTGAAACATTCTTGTGAATGAGTGGGGGTCTAACTACAAATTATTCTAGTAAAACAACCTTGCTTTCTATCTGCTTCATACACAAGCTAGACAGACTCTACTTTTAATAGATCTGACGTGAATACCTCCACAATAAGTGCATTGACAAAAATTAATTGATGTTGGATTTTTATGCTGTGCCTCATGATGGAAATAGAGCAATGAGTGCTAGGCAGAAAATACCCTTGATTGCTATAAAACCAGTACTTAGTTGTTATTAGAGTTAGAGTGTTTATAATGGCATTTAGAGAGATCCACAGAGTCCGGGACGCGAGTACTAAGACAGAACTTAAAATTAAGGAGCAGCCAAACTATGAGAACTTGAAGAGTCCCAGAAGCGTACGGACTCCTCTAGGGAGCATTTTGCTCATTTTCCGCCCTACAAGAAATCTTAAAAATACACATTAATTCCTACATTTAGTCTACATAGTACCAAGTGATTCACGCATAGACTAGACACGCATCAATCATTTGATGCTTGATGATGGTCGATGCCTCTTCTTCCACCATGGTGTCGCTGTTTCTCGACAAACTTCTCCACAATGGCGGAAGCAGCAGCAAAAAGGACAGGTTTTTGGCCAATAATATTCAATTGTCGCACGTCTCCGTCAACCTTAGAGACCCTCTATGGTGTCTACAACTTCAGCGGCGATGATTGGCCAAGCATTGGCTGAGTACAACACCATCATTGCCCGCTTTACGCCGCCGACATCCAGCCACCATGACGTCCAATAAGACTTAGTTTTTGGCCATTTCCAAACAAACCAAAGGCGTGATGTTTTGGAAACGGTCAAATATCTTTGTCAGTTGCATTGGAAGTGGCGGCGGCGGCTTCGCCAATGTGAAAGCGGAAGTTGTCTTGATTTCATGGTGTTGGCGGTTGGCGGCATTTTTAATTTTCAACCGCCATTCGACCATGACCATGATGTTGGTAGTAAGCAATAGTAAGTAAGTAAGTAAGTAGTCGTTCACAGATCTACTCTACGTCAATTTTACTACTAATTCCCAAGTACTTGAAAAAGACATAGAACTCTTCTTTATAACCACAGAAAAAGATGAGAACTTGAATGAATTCTAAATTTTTTCGGAACGATCTGGATCAGTCCCAGACGCGCTCACTGAAGGTCTAACTAGATGCCATTATAAACACTCTAATGCCATACTGTAAGGTAGGTTTGTACAGACCTGAGTGCAGAAAGCCATGGCACAACACTCTGGAGTGCAAGACACTCCGGAGTGTAAAAAAGTTGCTCCTACCGGAAAAAGGCGCGTAGAGCAGTGAGATACTAAAACCCAGTTGTATGTTGTAATGACCTGATTGTGACAGTGTGACACAATGATATTATGGTAGTATAGTATGGTACTATGTATTTACGTACCTACTATGGTAGTAGTAAGAAGTAGTAGTGGATAAAATCTTCTTTTCCGTTCATCGTAAGCTGAAATTTCTTTGGGATGTTTGGAAATCAATACAATCAAATACAATACCACATAATCATTTATACAATTAATACTATTATAAATGTGGGCCTTACATCATACTTACTTCCTTCTCTTCCAGTTCGCTTCTATCTTTAAAATACCCACACTTTTGAAACAGTTCAAAATCAAGTTGTTTCAAATGGCAGCTGATTAAAACAATCATTTGATGGAAGCATAATACAGAATTGCAATAATATTATCAAGACTTTCATGAGCCTACAGTGGAGGTGTTTTTCTAAGTTATGTTTTCAAGCAAATAAAAACTTATCAAATGCCAAATGAATCTGAGTGGCCAGAACTAAAACTGGTTTCTATTGTTCAGATATGATAAATATCATTTTTTTCTTGTCAAAGTATATGGCAATAACATCATATTTAATTTTGTTTATTTAATCCTACTTCTGAAAATCATTACTTGAAATCTTTTTATATTTTGCTGTAACTATGCCAAATATACCACTCATAAAAGCGGGAAAGAGTTTAAAGAGAAAAAATAAATTCTTGCTAGTTAGACTTCTGCTTCAAATTACTTAGTTTTGACCTTCTTATCATGTTACAAATAAAAATGACTTCTTCCCAGAGCATAAGTATAAATTATATCATCACCGATATATTTTAATATTCAACTCAGATGAGCTCCTGCTCTTCTGTTTCACCTCCTCATATAGAACAATATGTATAAGTAAGTAGATGTTTCATTGATAGAAGTGGCACAGAAATATGAATTGATTTGTTAATATCTGATTAGTTATACATGCCTATCTACATGAAATCAATAAAAAATATAACCTCAAACTATTTGTGATGTACCTAATGATATTTCAAAATCATGAGATTGTTTTTGTGTGCATTGAAGTCACCTGTGGTCATTTTATGACCACTATGATTATTTCACACTTTAAAGAATCATATTCTGTGATGTTCAAAGCTCTATTAAATATCTCTGTGGTGGCAAAAAACTGCTTATTTGGGGTCCTGCAACATGTGACCCAAATTTTGAATACTCCCAAAAATTTACTTATGAGATGTTCAATAATGGTATTTTAGATGTATGTTAGATATATATAAGATTTTGTCAATAAAAATGACAAGCTAATCATCTTATCAGCATGGAGGAAAGAGAATATTTTGTTCTGAAATGGGACTCACAATCTACATGATATATACATCAAAACTAGTAATATTTCACTCATTTTATGCAGACAATGTATCTTACTGCATTTGTTAGGATGAATGGAAACATTTTATTTGAAATATGATAATTTTTGAATGTTGCAAAGAAACTATTTTTATGCATCATTCTCCAGAAACCATTTACCGCTTTGCCAACTTTAGTATTTTCTTTTATGCATCGTTGCATTTTGTTTTTGAATTTAAGGCTCACCTTTGCAAAGATATTCTTTATCAAATTTGATTGGTATAACTCAAAGATCAGACTTGATAACACTTACTATTTTGCATTCTTGTACCACAAATCCACAGTTTCATCTTCAAACACATTCTCAAAACAACTTTGAATTTGTTTATTTGGCAATGAAACCATTTCTGGTATAAGAGACTCCTGCTGCTCCATTACATTGTCAGTAACACCATCCTTCTCCAACTTTTTTCTAGTCTCTAATGCATCTCATTGAAACTTGGCTTCATCTGCCTTGAAAACATTATGTTTGACAGCAATTAGAGATGGGGTAGATGTAACTAACATGGCTAGTTTCTTTATTTATGGCATAGTGATGAGTGGGTCTTTTCGTAGAATTTGTAAGGTTTGTTCAAAGTCACAGATCACAATTTTTTGAGATTGTTAGTGACTCCTTCTACAGATTTTCTTACCTCTTTTACCAATTTTTCTAGACGTTGCTCTTTCTCTTTCCATCTAAAACCTTTTGAACTCAAATGAAAATCTGAAATTGTGAAGTTTTGAACAATGACTTCAAGAGTTCTCCAATATTTTGGATAATCAAACTGTTCTTGATACAAAATAACTGAAATGTAGTTCTGTCTTTTCTGTGTTTCTTTTCTTCATGATGTTCTAATATTTCATTTTCAACGTTTGACTGCCAGCCCAGTGTATACTCCACAAAAATTGTAAAAAAGATTACTGGACTTTAAAAGTGATTACAAAAAATATTAAGTTAAGTATGGTCTTATGGTTCTTAAGCTTTTTTCGATGTAGAGATACATGCCCCAACCAAAAGCCATTGTTAATTGCCATTTCATCAGCATGATGCAAATCAATCTTAAAAAAGATCCGCAGCAAACTTGTCAAATATCCAAAGGGCCTACATAAAAGTCATTTGTTGCAGCAATACCAGATTTCTCCTCTTCTTCTGTAATCATCAAATAGCTGTTATTTTGTAGAAGGCTTGATAAGTAATGCCACATAGCTTAATTCTTATGTTGCAGTATGCAGAGAATGGTTTTTGCTGCCACAGTACCATATTCTAATAAAAGAACTAAAGTTTTCAAAACAGTATCATTGACAGGATGAAAAAGCTTGTGTCTAGGTTTGTGGTATGGAAGGAAATTTTCCGTTCCTTATGACCCAAAGTATTTCCAAAAGACTTGTTCCTCTTAGAATCAAATATAAAATCAAGATTTTTTTCTGAGGGTGTGATCATCAAACATTATTTGTAAAATAGGCTTATTATTGGAGGATCTCTCAGTCAAGATGTGAAATTTTCAAATCCAACTACAACTGTTCAAACTTTGAATTTTGTTAGATATATAAAAAAATGAAATTTTGAAAAAAAAATTGATTTACCCCCTATACATAACAAAGAGTATGTTTGCAAGAAGAACCACAGTAATTTCTGGTAGCTACTAATAGTAGGATATCAATGTTTTATTCTATTCAGTTTATTAGCAAAAAAATAGTTTAAGAGTTTGTAGCTGTAAAAGTTAAGGAGCAAAAATCAATGTACAATAAGAATATTTTTAGATTTTATAAGATAATCATGAGACTATTTTTGTAATTACATAAACAAAAGTTATTTTTTAATGATAATCAAAGTACTACCTACATACATTACTGTTTGCACAATCATCAAAAAATGCAGCATTGATCTTCCAGAAATTTTCAAAAAAAAGATCTCTATGACACAGCTTTTCAGTAATTATTTGTGGTTAAGGGTCCAACACCATAATATTACAAAATGTTGCCTTGATTTTGTATTGGAAGCATGACTTCTTGGAAGCAATGTGTAATTTATTGATGACCCCCCACTGAACAACAACTCAACCAAATGTAAGTTGCCAAACAAACAAAATATTACATTGAATAAATAATTATTAAATATGTTACCTACAGTACTGACGAATCTTGTCATCAAATTTTGTTTGCTCTTCTTCCAACTACTAAATGCTACCTTTTGTAGTGGTGTTTGTCTTTGGTGTATTCACATCATCAGCTCCATATTCTGACTTAAAATAACTGTAGCTTGTCAGATGAAATAAAATAGACTCAATTTAAATATATTCAGTAATATAGCTTTATATGTTTATGATAATTCCAACCACATGTGCATCATATTGGTCAAGTACAAAAATGCACAAAGGTACATACAATCTCAACCACAAGAAAAAATACAGAATACAGTTGTATTTATACGTTATAACTACACAAATAAAATTACAATTTGTTATTTATCAGAGATTAAAATACAATTCAAAATTACTACTTGAAACCGACAAGAAGCAATATACACTTTGCTATCTGTTTGAAAGAAGCACATTTTATAACATACACTCAGAAATTCCCATGTTATATTACAACTTGTGAGATAGAAATGAAATGGATGAAAAAATTAAATTTTAAAATGCAGTTTGGAAATACTACAGGTGGTGTTATATGTAATTTTCAAGAATAATGAATGTAAACACAACAAAAGATGCAACAAAAATGGAAACTACAACTACAACTGTTCCTAATAATTTCAATGAAGCTAAAACTGAATAAAAATTAAAAATTTCTATATACATTCCAACTAAATATAATTTCAATCATGAATAAATGTTTGGACTAACATTTAAGTTAAATTAAAAAGGAACTTTAAAAATTGAGGTAGTAATTTTTCTTACATGCTTAATTGTTGTATTTTTTATTTTCCCCTGATTTTTCTAGTATGATGTGTAATCATTGTTGATATAGCTGGTGGGATGGTATTTTTGTCAATTCTTGTTTGGATTTCATTAATATGATATTAGCCTACCAATCTCTTTTCAACCTGCTGCTGATTGTGAAGTTGCAGTCTACTGCCATTTCTACATTAGACATTGTATTTCAAGGATTGTAATGGATGGACCCTCCAGTCACCAGCACCTCTAGTTAAAACAGTCACTGAGAAGGCCCCCTTGCAGTCATCAGTCCACATTGTTGTTGTGTTGTTGTGTTGCTCTAGAGCAGCAATTACCCATTATTTGCCTTTTACCCTACAGAGACATGTTTACCTTTGCCCATCAACTGTGATGATCATCACATCCACAGCAATCAAAATTGTTAGGATAATCACCATAGGAGGAGGCATAAGGTTATTTCAATGATGATAGCAATCAGTTGCAATTGTATTGTACAGTTTCCTTTTTGGTATTTTCATGAAAAGACAGCATGAAATGACCATTTTTGCTTGATATTTTCACTTGGCATTGTCTCAGCAAGTGCATTTTTATGTACACTATTGTGCACAACTGGCACCTAATGCTAGCATTAGAACACAGCTACAAACTGCTCATTCTACTCTGTGTGTGGTAAACGTCCTTTATGCCAGTTGATCCACTAGTTTTTGTTTTTGTGCTATAGTGTATGCTAATAAGGCATTTTCCCTCAAATTGAAAATAGGAAATGGCATTGTCAACAATTGTTGTCTGTGGAAGGCCCTCATTTTTGATCACACACAGGAAGAATTGGAGGTGAGACACACAGGTTTTTATTTTTTTTTTCAGAATTACCTTGTTTTTTGGTTCACGGAGACCCCCTATTGCCATGAACAATTGGGAAAGGAATTTCAATGGATCATTCACAATTTTCATCATTGCATCTTTGAGTGATTCAACTCGGAGGCTCATTTGTTTCTTTGTTGATGAATTGAGGTCTTTAAGCATGTGACATTTATCGGCAATCAACCTTTGAAACTTATCAGAGGAATGCAAATACTTTTGAGGAAAGAAATTCCAAATTGAAGCTAATGTTAATTAAATTTGACACATAGGGATTACGATAGCTATATATGGTACAACTTCCAGTCAAGCCTAAGCAATCACTTCAAGTGAATTCTGTAAATAGTTGCACTGTTGACTCAGTACAATTATTCAGTCACACATTTCCAATTATGTACAAGTGCAAGCGAGTGCAGAATTGGAAAGATGTGACTGAAAAATTGATGCTGATGCAATGTAAGCTTATTTTTTACTCCATTGTGTGCAAAAAAACAATAAATGAAAGTTATTGGTGCAGATCTTTTGTTTTCTTTTGTACCAGTTGGAGTGAAATAACATCTTCATGCTTTGTAACAGCACATGCAAGAAGCCTTTCTTGCATAAACACTCATGAGCTAATTCAGTATAGTTAGCATGATTTCAATTCAAATCACAAACACCACCAGAGAAGTCATTCATTCTAGATCTGACTCCCAATCTTTCAAGTGAAAGAGAACCATACCAGGAGGGTTATTATACATAGAAAAAAAACAAATTACTAGACTTTAAGTATAGTGGTTGCAGGGTTGGGTAATGTAATTATCAAGTGCATGTAAAATGGCATCACATACAGCTCACACACAAATCAGGGTGAGATTAATTGATTTGTTTTATTTCATATGACCATGGATTTGCACTGTGCAAATCAAGCTACTTAAACACGCATTTGAACAACATATTTGGTAAGTTGTTGAATCAATCTACCACCAGCACCAAAATCTGTGAATTATTGTTGCCATCTGTCCTCTGCACAATACCACAATATCCTCTTGGGATTTCTTCTTGCAAACCAAGGCTGGGTCAATATTTTTCAGAGAGAAGAACTTGTCCAAATTGTATTTTTGTGAGTGCCATCTTTTATGAACAGGAGATATCATGAGAAATATTAGGAAACATCTATTATGTTGCTTCTGAACTTCAATAACTTTTTGCTGTTAGTAATGTAGTTAAAGATTGCAGCTGATTGGGATTCCATTTCCATGCTACTATTAGACAGCACCATGTACACAGTAAGAAGTAGAGGGTGTAACTTGTCATCATTCATTTACAGTCACCAGATTTTGGAACATGATCTAGCATTTTGAGGATTCATAAGTATCATTTTGTTTCAATTCCTTAGATTTTTCTAGGAGATATGCAGCCAATATAGTCAATACAAAACTAATGTATGGCTTTCACTTACAAACAAAATTAATGCTTGGAATCTCCTTGGTTCTTTGTGGTGAGGCTGATTGTATCTTGACCTAAAAATAGACAAAAAATAATAATACAATTCAATTCAAATTAGAATGAAGTTTGATGGAATAGTGCAAACAGTAAACATCTTACTCATTGATAAGCTGAGCAACCCAGCATGGCCATTTCTTGTGACCACACCTACAGCCTCCAGAATGTACTTTTTCAATTGTCAAAGGAAGTATCCCTTCTAATTATGATATGAACTCATAGCTTTATGTCTTCTGAAATTAAAGCTTGTTCTCCAAAGTTTGTTTTCTGATGTCACCTTTTCCAATTCCTGATTAATTGAATCAATTTCTGCATGAGCAGTACAAAGTTTATGTTCCCAATCTTTGAGCACTCCATTTAGCTTCTTGATCTGTTCTGGTCATGGTGTGCTCAAATGAGATGCATTATTGCCTTTTTCTTTGATAATTTGGGGTGTTTCAAACTTATCAATGTCTGAAGTCATAATGAAATCAACTCAAGATAGAGTTCAGTCTGAATATCAGAAAAACCATTTAGGTTCATTTTTATGATCACTCACCTCTACCAACATTTCCTTCACCATTAATGTTTTCTCTCTATCCACCTTCTTTGTTGGCAATGTAAAAGAAGCAAGCTCCAATGGCACTGAACAAAGCTTTGCTTTTTGTTCCATTCACTTATTTCTCATTACCTTTTCCATTATTCTCTTACTCACTAGCTCTTCGATCCATTCCTTGTTTGAATGATGGATCTCTGTCTCCCCCTTCCTTCTACATGCATATAATTCCTCTCTCTGTGCTGAACCAGTAAACCATCAAAACTGTTGTGTGTTTGATTTATGTTGCTATGCAACATCGCAAAGTGGGGAAAAATGATATTGGAATATCTGGATTTGATTTTAATAACCAATAATTGCCTTTAAACATTTGTTAAAGTAAATGGCTCATATTTGATTTTTTGTCAAGTATCTTATAAACTTTTCAAATTCCATAATATATAGTATTTGGTATTAAATAAGATAATATAGCAATAATTACAAATTATTATTCCGATATAACACCTTTTGCAAGTGATAATTTCAATTTAAATTTTGTTGTCTACACTTATAACAATTGCTTCTATTGGTTTTTATTCTTCAATTTTAATTTTAATATTTTATTATATCAGTTGTAAAAAATCCTAATGATCATTTTTTATATTGCTTCATTACAAAATAAATTCTGAGATATGGGAATAATATCTCATTTAAATGACCTATAAACTACTCACAATTAAAATAAAAAACCCTAAAGCAACAAGTACATACTGGAATTTTTCCATATTTTTAGGTGGTAGACGCTGATTGCAAATCCCTAATCCAAAGGGGCAAGGACATCCCAAGCATCTTCAAGTACGAGCTCCACCTTCAACTCCACTCCTGCCTGGCAATTAAATGCTACATGAGATACAACAAAGCAACAAGAGGAGTACAAGATGTCTTAGGAATTGTCTCAGCTAAACAGTGTGAGGAACAAGTTACCCGAGCAATTGCCAAAGCCTTCTCTGATGGTGATGATGTTATTGACCTCCGTATCCTTGGTGCTCTCAACAAAGCAACAAATGAAGGGAGGCATGGTTGTCCCCAATATCCTCCTCAGTGCAAAACTCCTAGCAGATCATTCACTCATTGACAAAATTGTTTCAGCTCTACGTGGTTGTAAAGGACTTATCTCCATCCTTAATACAGGTCGTGAGAGCCCCACCTACACAGCCTTATTCACCTACTCATTGGAAGCCCAACAATACACAGCAACCAATGTACAAGCACTTATCTACAACAAGTACCCCAATAAAGACACCATCAGCCCGGAAGCCCCACCAACTGTTCCCATCTAAGAAATCTCTTCTATCTAAGCTGACACCATCCTCAATGACTTGAACCAAGAATCTGCAATAGGGGAATTCAAAAAAAAAACACAACCTGTTGCCTAGCCAACCATCAAAAGAGAGGTGGACCTGCAAATTTTCATGTCATCATCAATGCAAGGAAAAGGCAGAGGAACTTGGGCATTTACTCAGCTCACTGGTTTAATGAGGATGGTCCAGCTCCCTTCGTTGATGGAGTTTCTTGGGAAAGGCACATGGGAGCACCAACTCAACAGAAGGACTTTGAAATCTTTGGAGAGTATTATCCAGGGATGAATACATATGAAACAATCACTCTCATGCATATTAACACTCCCCTTGAAGAAACCAACCTCACCAACCCATGCCCTCCACTTCAAGAATGGCTCCACAGCAAAGAAGGGGACCCATCAAAAGAATTCCCATCAACGGAGAATGGCACCCCCCACATCACAGAACTTCAAAAATTAGCCTCCAAGGCCCTTGCAGCTTCCAGGAAAATGAAAACCAAAAAAGCTTCAGGATCTCCTTTGGAAAAACACCAACACACCATCCCAGAAAGCATTCCCAAACAAAAGTCTCCTCCTCCAACATGCACCTCCAAGCCCACCAACCCGCCTCCAACCCCCTCTCCAGCCAAATCCATGGACGCTGACTTCACCAGAAACAATGTGCCCACCAAAGCCAAGCACCATCGGGACCCCAAAGACCCATCCTCTCCTCCAGCATCTCCAAAAAAGAAACCCAAGCCAGCAGTCACTCCTCCCCTCTCTCCTCAGAAGCAATCCACCAAAGGACTCTGAACAACCATCAAGTTCCTCACTCCCAACCAAATTTCCATGGAGGAAATCATCACCATCATCCACAAGGTCTCTGAAGCCCAACATGAATTAAACAGGGTAGTTTTTGAGCATGGCATTTCCTCCAAGAAACTATACTTTGCCATCTTTTCCTTCCACCAGTAGACCAACTCTGCTTGTGACTGCTTGGAGGCCTCCAGCTCACCCCTCATCCTCAGTGCAATCAACATCACTTGTGCCCCTCCTCCGATCCCACCCAATGCTATGGAAATCTGCAACATCCCAGTAGCTCTTGCAGATGCTTTCCCCTCCCAATGCCCCATCATCCACTGCTTCTTCTCCACCAAATCAGGCCCCTTGTATGCCTTAACATCTCAAGATGAATTTGAAACTCACATGAATCAGATCCACCCCAACTTTATCCTTTGCCTGTCAAAAAAGGAAATGATGGGCCTTGGCTGGACCACCTGTGCGGCATGCAGTTCTTTCTGCTCCTCTCCCACAAGCATTGAAGACCACGCAACAACCTGTTCATTCAACTCCAAACCAGCAGCATCTACTACTCCTCCAAGTTTCAAACCAGATGACTACCCTCAATTCTTCTTCATTCTTGCAGCGTGTCGATCCACCAAGAAAAAAAGAATTGAAACACACATCACCATTGGCATGTCACAAAGTGAGGCAGACGAGGCACTAGTCCGCCAATGGCTCACCAAGGATTTATCATCTCATCCCTAATTCCTCTTTCCTTCATTGCCCTATTATAGGGTGTGACTGCTCATCACATAATAGCAATCTAGGTCCATTCACTTCAATTCATGCGGTCAAACTACATATCAAAGAATGCCATCAAGATGATATTTTATTAGCAGATTCAACAAAATGCATATACATCTGTCCCAAGTGTCAATTTCATCCATCTAAGAAGTTAGTATTTCAGAGCCAACCCCCATACACTTCCCACTTAGCTTTGAAACATCAACTTCCTCCAAGGGTTCTATCCAATACTTCAATTTGCAAAATTTGGCTCCAACATAGTTTCATTCAACATAACTCAACCAACTGGATTTAAGCCCTAAAATTTATTTGTTCCAATTTATCTCCAAAATCCCCCAACTGTTGTAGTGGTATCCGTCAATTCTCCAATTCTGGTCAAAAGGCAGAACTACTCTCTCTCTCCTCAATAATCTCATAGCAGCCATCCGAGAAGCCAGCAAGCCCCGTCAGCAATCCTTTAAGTATGATGACCAAGAGTGGAACTCTTCACCAGCCCTCTTTCTGGTGGCTCCTATTCAACTTTGAACTCCTCCTCCTCTGTCCCAAGTCTCCTTACATCCAGCAGAAAGAAAGTGCCAACAAATGCATAGAAAGAAGAATCAGGACCTTCAAGTATGGTCACATTGAAGACCTTTGGCTCAAAGCTCAAGCAACTAAGAGCTGGAAAAATGACAATCCTTGCCCTACCATCAACTTCGACTCTGACAGAGTGGCACAACAAGCAGCAGACCAAGACAACTTCGCAGCAGCCAGAGCCAGAGTCTGCAACTCCATGTCAATTGCCAAAATTGGTCCCCACAGCAACATCAACATTGTTAATAAACTCTATGCAGACCCTCTCAACCTTCATAAAGGCATCCCTCCTACCAACCTCAATCACCTCCAATACCACCTTCCTGGCAACATATGTGATTATATCAGACTCCAATCTTGCAGAAAGGCCTCAGGCCTTGCACCTTGATCCTGATTCCACTGACCTCTTCATCAATCTCATACATGAAGCATCAACATTGGAGAAATCAAATCTTCATTCCCTCTTCAACCTTGTCTTCACAGCCCAAATCCCTCCATCTGTCACTCAATTCCTTATTGACACTTACCTATTCTGCCTCGAAAAAGACCCGGATGACCCCACAAAACTACGCCCCATTGGCATTCCATCTGCAATCTGCATACTCCTCTGCAATCATATTATGGTCACGTATAAGAGCACATTTGCAGCCTACCTATTTTCCTACACTTGAAATAGGAGTCAGAGGAGACATAGACTTCATAATCAGAGCCACCCAACTTGAAGTGGAAAAGTACATCCAGCATTCTCTTGAACAAAACCTTCCTTCCTCCAGAGTGGGAGTATTCCTTGACATCACCAACATGTTCAATACAATGTCCCGCGAAGAAGTACTTGAACTCTTCAAACTTCAATTTCCAGAACTTTTTCCTTTCACATACCTTATGTATGGTCAAGAAGGACAGTGCATTTTTGATGGGAAGACGGATCATGGATCATGGAGAACCAAGCAAATACTTGAAGGATTCAACCAAGGTTGCCCCCTCTCACCCCTTTTTGCATCTCTTGTCTTACATTTAGTTCAACAACCCTTAGATCAGGCCCTCAAAGACAGAGCTGCAGCACAATTATTGCAAGGAATTCCACTTGACAACGGCTATGGAGGAATCACCCACCTACATGCTTGGATGGACAACCAAATGGCAGTAGTTCCACTTGAGGATGCAGAGTTCCTATGCTCCACATTCAAAGCATTAATTAAGGAAAAAGGAGGCACGATCAATCCCTTCAAAACACGAATCCTAACTTCAACAACTGGTACTTCAAGCATCCACATCATAGCCCAACATAACCAACAACTAGCCAACTCAATTTCTTGCACACACCAACAATTCTCTATCATCAAAAAAACTCCAACAGGTCCCACCACTGAAGAAATCACATCTGGAATCCAACTTCTCAGCGCCCCAATAGGTTCTCTGTCATTTGCATCTCAACTCTTTCAAGCCAAAGTCGCAGAGGTAAAGAGCAGATGGGACAACTGGTGGCTTGTATCCCCAACCTCCAAATCCAACTCCGTATATTCTCCCAGTACACCATACAGAAACTTCCCCATCTCTTAGGAAATGAAGTCCTTCATTTCCTCCCACTCTCATTTGATCCAACTCATTGAATGGAGTGGAACGGTCCCCTCACCCATGCTATTTACAGCCTCATCTGCTCTTTTTTCTCTTATCTTTTACAACATACTAACCTCCCTTTCCTCAACATGCCCTCACAATTTCACAGATTGACATCAAACGTGAAGGCCTTGGAATCCTCAACCCAAGTGCCAGAGCAATCCCAGACTTTGTCCTTTCCACCAGTAGTTGCATCAGATTGGCCTCCCAGGGCTTCCAAATCTTCAAAGAGAGCCCCACTTTCAAAGTCCACCAAACCCTCACCCACATATTAAACCCAACCCAGAACACCTCCTCCACATTCCTCAACTGCTTCTCCCTTCTACTCACATCCATTGCCTGGTACACGGGCCTATCAAACTGTGCAGATGAAATCCGTTTCCTACGAGACTTCCAATCAATCAACAGTGCTTGTGACCGCCTCAAGCAATACGCCTCCTCCATAATGATTGACATTCTATATGCAATCATCCCACAACAACACACCCACCACCTCCCAGGCATCCTCAGCAGCCACACATCCCACTCATTAATCAATATGTCTTGTCATCCAAAACTCAATAAAATCAAAAACAACCTATTCGTCATCGCTCTTAAAAGGAAACTCCACCTACCTTTATGGCCCAAAGACAACCCACCCAGATGTTGGTGCAACAAGCAACATGACCCATTCGGAGACCACACCTTCCACTGCATCTTCCAGAATAAAATAGCAGCCCACGACAGCATAAGAGATTGTTTCATCCCCGCCCTCAAAAAACTCCTCACCAAAGCAGATTATATCAACCCCTCAACCCCAGAAGATAGAGAACAAAGATGAGTCCTAGAACAACTCCCCCAAATTTGCCCCTTTGACATCTCCTTCTGCCCGGGCCCCTCCCTTGCCCACCCTGAACAAGCACAATGCCCTCTCTCCATGGTCTGTTTTGACGTCACTATCTACTACCCAATTGAGGAACCCTCTCTCCTAAGTTGCATAGATGCACCATCTACAACGGCTCATGCCAAGATGCATCTACAACTTAGAGAAAATGGAAAACTCACAAGAGAAGGAGCTGCTGATTGATACAACCACATCTCCCTAGAGGGTGACAAAATCATCCAACAACTCATCAACTAAAAAAGTCCTAATTCCCATAGCCATAGACCCCCATGGCAGATGGGGCTCCATGTTTCTCAATTTCCTCTTAAGCCACTCTCCCTCCTCCTTCCTTCCAAGCCCCAATGGACATCATCACAACAGTATGCATCAAAAAGTCCCAATTTCCTTGCTCCTCCTCCTTTTTTGGATTATCTTACCTCACCCCAATGCCACAAGAATACGCCCTTCAACAACTCAGTCTGGCAACAACCCTAGCTCTCTCCAAGCACACTAGAGATACTAAAACAGGAACAAGACAAAAGTTCAAAGTTCCCCACCACACCACCCCAGCCACTCCCCCAGAACCACCACTCACCCCACCAGGCATGTACTTTGGAATGCAAGACATCCCTGATTCTGACTTGGATTACTCTTCTTCTCCAGAATATTGAGTAGCAATTAATCTAACACTACATTATTATTATTATTATTATTATTATTATTATTATT
>JALLOT010000328.1:0-15071 GCA_036939595.1 Thalassiosira livingstoniorum | reverse complement strand
ATTTATGAGAGTAATCTCACCTGAAAAACTACCTTTTACCATATCAATCTTATTAGTAGATAATGTCTCATATTTTCACCATTTTTCAAACCTACAAGCTGTGGTTGCATTTGAATATGCAGTATACTATACCTGAAATTGTTTGAGACATGGTATTATATTGTGTGCTGCAGAAGGAGAGAGTCTTGAAACAGTAGCTGTTTGGAAAAAATTGAGAGATTATGATTATAGTATGATGACATAAAGTATTTAGAGTCAGTGTTGCATCATCATCTGACCTGACACTATTATAGTACCTACTTACCTCTACATTGATCTCAAAAAAATTGTCTGGGAAGATTCATCATTGGACTCAGTGAAACAAACATTCAATGCACATGATTAAAAATATAAAAACTAGAATATTTTTGTCTATCTTTACTGTTTTTGAATTATTGTTTGAACCAAAAAATCTAAATATAAATTAAGAAGAATTTGGTAATCCAAAAAGAATATTATAGACACATGTCCATGGTGGAAAGCGGGTGAAAAATAGATGAAACATTTGGAAATTGCAGTCACTGAAATCTTTCAATTTCTGACAAAAAAATGGTCAGGATTTTCTTACAAAACCTAAAGCTATTGCTTATGCCAACACCATTGTGAGAACCAATCATATTCTTATTTATTTATATATTCATTGAGAATACTATAAGAAGTCTTACGCCTTTGTATTCCACATAAGTGGGCCAGAAAAAAAGGCCACATTGATGATGAAAAAGATCATTGGAAGTGAAATTGTTGTGATCAGACTATCATAAACATATTATTGAGCTAGTTATATTGTATTGGGAAAAGTAAGAAAAGTGTAAGATTGATTGGCAATTGGAAAAGATATATTTGGTAGAGATATATTGCCATTGGAGCTTCATTTACTTGTGATATTGCATTATCTGAGTCAAGAGGGGACTTTCACTCTTAGCTTGGAGGAGGTAGGGAAGGCACTGCAGCTTCTCTCATAAAAATAATAATTTGCAGCAAACAATGGTAAGAAGGATGTGATTATTTCCAAAAAAAAGGTTTGTAAAGGAGCATAGGTATTAACTTAAGAAGGCAGGTTTATCTGGATGTCCTTGCTATTATGATACCACATATGTTATGGCTGAGAAGATACCATTTGGTTTGAATCAGAAGAATCGAGACAAATTTTTCACTCTAACAACTTACACATTCAATTTCAGTGTCAGACATTGATATGAGGTGTATTTTACATTCAAAAACTAGCTAGAGGCTCATGTACATGGAATGATATGCTATTTCTTTTTTACATTTTTTCTAGAATTAGTAATGGTAATATCCTCAATAATGTTGAGTTTGTACTATGTGGAAGAGATTCTCAAGATAAAAAGATCAGAACTGGTAAGCATTGCCATGTATCTACCTGCATATTAATAAGGGTAGTTTTGGCTTCCTTTGTACCAATTTGAGAGAAGAAAAAAGTTGTTTTGTTAGAGAAAAAAGTAAGATTTGTCTATCATGGGAGCTATGTGAGAAAAGGGATAGTGGTAATGGCTTTTTTGCTTCTTTGTAAGTAGATAATAAATTTTTGTATAATTTATGTTATCTTGAAAAATTCCTTAAAAAAATGTTGAACAAGAATGCAGTTGAAGGTACAATGTTTTCAATTTTAATTTTTACTTGGTGTTTGGTGTATAAATAATTAATATTTCTACCAGTTGTCTAAAAATCAAACAAAGAAGCACTTGTGCTTGCAAACAGTTGGTTGCTTGATGCTTACAAGGTTGCACTCAATATGATTCCTATTCCTATCACCATGTCAATGACAACTTGTAGGGATGGTAGTGACCAATGCTAAAAAAACTAGAAGTTTCTCACAACTTGCTGTCTGGGTGTGAAATACAAACAGAAGTCAACAGCAGCAATCAACTTTCATTATCTTGTCATTTTCCACCAGAATTCAATTTGTCAAAATAAAAATCATGTGGACTTTGATGTGTAGAGGGTACTTAGATTTTTGAATGGGATTTTTTCTTGTGGTTCATTGATATTTTTCAGCAATTCATAGTGAATATGGATTTCTGTTTATCATTTGGAAGTGCAGAAAGGTCATATCTAAACCTAAAACTGATTCTAGATTCCCAATGAGTCTCAAGCACATTGTTGGCTATTATTGTGTTTGTGTTGATATGATCAAGCTCAATTTTATGAAGATATATATATATATATATAATAGATTGGATATTATATTGTTGGGAGACGTCAGAAGAAGACAATTTTAGAAATATCAAATGTCTTGATAGAGTTTTGAAGTTCATTCATTCAAAAAAACATTGCTGTAAGAATAATCAATGTTCTTAACTCAATGATAGGGAGAACAAGAAGATGACAATTTTGGATTCTATCTTTTTTGGATTAAAATTATGATCCAGCAATAGAATGAAAAAGCTGCAATCATGCACAATAATGTTCAATAGCAAAATTCTAAGCCTAAGGATCAAAAGTCATAATCCATGGGGATTGTAATCATGATATGTAGAATCTGTGTGGATCTAATAGGATTTCAGAACAGAGATGAAGGCAATGAAAATGTTTGGTTTTATGATCTCAAACATCTTTTCATATTAAGCAATATGTTAATATGTTTGTCCTGCAATTGCAACCCCCAGAAATTTAAAATAATAAAAATTCCAAAAATAATCAAAATAACTATGCTCTTTTTATTTCAGCAAAACAAACTTCATAAACTTTGTCATCCTTTGGTCATTTTTTGTAGATGTGATTTTTTATAAATATTCATTACTGAAACTTCTGTATTCATCATAACAAAAGGGTGTATTGATTTCTATTTTATTTTCAAACCATTGTTGTGGATCCACTTTATGTAATCATCTCTAGTGAGCAATGATATTATTGGAATACAAAAAATAATTAATGAATACACCTTGTGTGATGGCAGCTGTAATGATATTTATGGACCAAGATACCTGCTTAGACTATTGTACCATATTATATTTGATGGATATGGACAATATAGACATGTATATCATATCACTGCAGATAAAACAAGCTCACATTGACTTCTTGGAGCTTGGAGACTGTCAGGGATACAATATCCAAAGTTAGGGAATGGGGTACAATTCAACAGTATATGAATATTTTTTTAAGAAGGAGTTATGTTTTCTCATCATAGTAGAATGATTTATGGGATGACTAATGAAGGATAAGTCTATTTTATCCAATTATCCAAGCTTAATGTCCAGGCAATTGCAATTGCAATTGAATAGTTTTCCTGGGTGAGCTGTCTAAATTATAATTTTAACACATCAAAAATTAAGCTAGCAAAATTAGAGCTTTTCATTCAGAAAATTGTGAAAGATTCCAATTTTAGTGTAGATTTTACAAGTTTTTCCAACACACACTTGTTTAGCTGCAAGGAGAACAGTCAACAGTCACTCTCATTCCTAAAAATAATATTGACCATAGGAGTGAGTAATGATGATGTTTTATGTACTCATAAGATAAAAATAGAGGGCCTGGAAAATAAGAAAACATGTTTTGGTAAAAAAAGTTTGGCTTCACTAATTTTGTTTGTAGTGTCTACAAGCTATCATTGTTTTGTCATTGGATTTGGTTTGTAAGATACAATGTTGAAAACTGATAAAGTCCTACAGATAATCTACATAGGAACAAGTATTGACATGATTTTTTGGAAACTTAAGAAATTTAAATATAATGAAATCTAACTGAAAATGCTAGTTTTTTCAGTATGTTCATGCAAGATACATATTTTTCAATACACACAGCTATTGATGTTATTGCTATAGTTTTCTAAAAAATAAATTATTGTAATATTAAAAATTGCTCCTCCACAAGCTGCAGTGTCCTGAGATGGCAACCAACTTTACATCTGGACAATCACTAACAAAACATAAATTAAATAGAGCTGTCCATATAGTTAATGCAGGACCTGGTACTATATTTAGTATCAAAAAATACCATGGAATCAGGATTAACTAGCATATTTTTATGACAACCTTGCTATCACATGAGACCAGAACAACTCTTTCCACCCCTTTTGAAGCCTTCACTGGTATGAGGAAAAATATCATTGAGTCATTACTAAACTTGTGAAGCTGCATTCAAATTCATTCAAAAATATAATAAGAATGAATAATAATGAAACAGCTATTACAAGATATAATTTTCCAGGTATAGATTTTTCATGATAATATTTAAAAAAATATGAACCACCCCCTCAGAAGAATATATTATTTGAATATGATATTATGAAGAAGGAGTGAGGTATGCCTCATGTGAGTAGTCATCATGGTGGTTATCTTGACACACTGGCAACCCCACCTACCAGCTGATGAAATATGCACACATCTGCATGCTACATTTGACTCTGGTTGGCATATATGTATACTTTAGAAGAGTGATGTACGTTATACATAAGATTTAATTGTTGTATTCTGGCATGTATACTGAGACTTGTAAACAACATCAACATGCTATTGTGCCCTCCCAATTTTAATAGTATTAGCATTTCGCCACAATATTATTTTTAATTTCAGTTACATCAACCAAGAGCAATAGACCATACAGAAACCTACAAAAACCAACTATCTCTCATAATTTGCATCATGTAGATCATGGGAAAATTTTCACCTGGGCACAAAAAATCAATATTGGTGGTTCTCTGCAGATGCAAAAATGGTGACTAAAAAGATCATTTTGGCACAAATTCAAAACCTTGATTTTAAAGCAGATTGATTTTGAGTGTAAAAATAAAATAATGGTCCCATGAGTACAAAAAGAAGCAAATATTATTATTATGACAATGACTATCATCATCATTCATCAAAACAATATCCATCCCAAAAATTATACCACCACAATAATAAAAAGGATAAATAACAAGAAAATATCACAAATTTTGTTACTTTTGATCATTATTTGTAGTGTAAAATTACTTGACTAGCCTCTAAGCTATTCTAAGTTCCCCAAACAGCTAAAACACATGAATATTAAGTTTGTTGTGGCTTTCAATTAATGAAACATAATTATCATCTAATGATCTAAGTATGATGACACCAACTCCATGATCATTCCAATGGATTGTTAGTAATGGAGGAATTTGGTTGCAGCAACAACTTTGGGTGACTCACAGCAATCAACAGCAGTGGGCAGTTGGCAGTTTCTGGTAATCAAAGCAACACACAACAACCACCAATGCAGGGGCAGCCATTAAAAGCAACAACAGCAAAATACCCAGTACTGCCAGTACCCCAATAGCAAAATCAATTGATTGCAACTGCATCAACAAAGAAGGACATAATGCACAGAAAAAACAAAACAAGGGACAAGGGAAATGCCAAGAAAATTGCTTATGCAGGCCCAAAACAATAAACAAAAGTCAACTTAAATGCTAGAGCAATGAAAAAAGAAGCCCCCAATGTTACCTTTGATTCCCACCATCAATGACAAAGGCAATAAATAGACATTGGTGTCATTGACAGAAAGGAAAGCAATTGGTGGAGTGTACTTTTGTGGGAATTAAACCCCAAAATTATTCTCACTACTATGTTTCAGTGTTGTTGGGCAATGTTGGGGGATGGATGGGGCTCAAACCCACTTAACATGAGAAAAAGGTTAAAGTTAAAAGCATTAAAGCAAATAGAAAATTCAATAGCAAAGTACTACTGTCATGAAATGATGATGAAGTTCCCTCTTCCATATAACCAACTTGGGAACCCTCACTACCCTGCTAGGGCAAGTTTCTATGAGGCATGTTTGTCAGCTTTGACCAGCTGCCATTTTTGATCTCAGTTCTCATCACTAGTACAGACCTGTGACTCAGATGGATCTTTCATTGACACTTCAAACTGATTACCCTTTTTCTTTTTTAGAATTAATTCATGATAATTAGAGAAAAAATTAAGTACAAGGAAAAATTTTGGCCCAAAATTATACATATATGAATGATAAGGCTCAAATAGAGGTTAGAAACATAGAATGGTGACACACCATGATAATACCTGTATTGGAATTCAAGAATGGAGATGGCTCTCTTATCATTGCCTTCATAGTCCAAATAAATGTACTTTAAAATCATTTTATTATTTTATTATTTTATTATTTTCAAGTTTTTAATTTGATGTTTCTATTTCTATACTTTCTGTAAATCAAACGAGAAAGAACAGTGTAGTGTCATTGTCAATCTTACCAAAAAAGCATTCTAAAGCTTTGGACAAGTCCAAAGAAACTGCATAACACAATAACATTGACAGAACTGATGCTTCTATTGCTTCTTAGAAAAATTTAAGCTAGTCAAATCTTGATTTCAATGTGTCAAAATTTAAAAAATGTGCTGATCTAGTTGATTTACAGATTGTTTGTGTTTATTCTACTAATGCACATCCAGATGTTGCTCATAATACTTTGAAATCTTGCATTGTTTGAGAGGAGATCTGATTAATGAAATTCTCAAAATATATTGGTCACTGATTCTGCTCATATGTTTTGAATTTCTAAAAGAGTCAGTTTAATATCATTAGACATTACAATTATTGAAAGTTACTCCAATTGCACATTAAACTTTAATGCCTGAAATGTTTGAAATTGGAAATAATACTTTTCCAAAATTAATCTTCTTTCAATTGAAAAATGTGTCAACAGGATCAAAAAAATCCCAGTTATTGGTGTCAAATAAAAATAAGAGTCTAGCCTGCCAGATGTTAGAAAATGCACAATATAGATTAAAAAACTCTTGCATTAAAAGTAACAAAGGGTCATACCTTTACCACTTACTCCATTGTTCAATTCAAGATATTTGTACCATAAACAAAGGCTATGTCCTCCCCCCAACATCACCTTCACTTTCTAATTCTTGAAAAGGATATTTTATGCTATGAAAGGGAGAAAATTAACATATTTATGTTAGAGATCAGACACTGTACAAGACATTCTTGTAAAAATTGCTACATCACTTAACAACAAAAAAAGAGAAAATGGTTCTTTGATGAGGTTCCAGTAGAGAACTAAACATCTTATCCAATTTCCCAATTATTTCTAACCTGTGTCATGTATCTTTTATATATTGGGATTATTCTTTAATGAGGAGAAATGCAGACAGCATGGAGTAAGAGGGAACCACTGTGTGAGTTAAAAATGAAATTGAAAAGGGCGATTGACTCATGTCAGCAATGTTGATGTCATATCATGAGCAAAAATTTTAATTCAAATAAATTTTACCAAAAGTTTAAGTCTTTTACAATAATATTGTTCCACCAACTAGTCAAAAAAATACTTGTACCAGGGAAATAATTTATAAAGTAGAGTTTTTGGTCAAACATAGAGCAATAAAGACAAAGTTCTTACTAAAGTCAGACAATATGATAAAAACTAAAAAAATGAATATGGTTTTACCATTGATAATCATGATATAATTCAGTATGCTAATTTTTCTTTCCAATTCCAAAAAAGGAGTTAGCTTTTGTACATCATTTTCCATGCCTAATAATTTAATCTGATATTGTAATTTAAATGTAGGAAAGGTGAAGGCAGACTTTGGTTCTAACCAACAACAAAATAAAAACACAAAACTAACATTTACCACAAAACTTGAGTGTCAATCACTTCAAAAACTGGGATAAAGGTGATGACAGTTGTAGAATTGGTTTCATCCCCCACAAGCAAATATATGGTGTCACAATGATGTCTACTGTAAGCTTGAAAATACTGATGCCCATGAAAGTGAATAAACACAAAAGGGAGATCTAAATAGATGGCTCTACATTGAACAAGATAAAGCAGAGTGGAAATACAGGATTATTGAGAAGATGAAAATCCATGGAAGTGAAATCAAACCACCAAAACAAGGATTAATACTGAAGAGAACAATAGCAACAACCCTTGTACACATTCTCCAGACCACACAGAAACTACCAACCACTACCCAACCCTGAACACCAGAAGAGCCTCAAACTACCACCCCTGGTTGTCTCCCAGAAGGAAAAGTTGCAACCAAAGCTCCTTATTCTTATGTTCATCAAAATAAAGCCATTACTTCAGTACATCTGAAACATCACCACCATAAATGACAAGGGAGACATAATTAAAACCATGGAGGGAGAGGAAGGAGACCATCCTATCGTGAACATAGAAATGAAAACTCTGAAGCCCTGGACATGTTAGGGCTGAGAGCATGAGCCACATAAAGAGAAATAGTCATTAGGTCAAGGCAACTTTCTAGAATGTACAACCAAGATATGTTTAGAGACCAGAAAGGGCAGGAATGAACCATCAACAAGCCACCAAACACTTCCAGAAGCTAAATAGTGTGCACAAGCTTCTGCAAAGAAGGGGCTAAAACCACCACACTGTTACCACCAAATTGTACAGAAAAGTCAAACACACACATAAATGCAATTTTTCCACAAAAAAGGGGAAGAAATTCATACTAAGTAAGTTTAAAACATATGTATAAACATATACATCATCACACTTCCATCCCCCAAAAAGAAAATGAAGCAAAACCAATCACTTCACCCTTCTGTCAATCTTCTTCTGGAATACCATGAGGAAAAACATCATCTCCTGTGCCATCAACCCTCACAACCATCCCATCACCTCTGCAATGCAACCACATTATATTTATACCAACTAATCCTAACTTCATTGTAATCCTTATCCCCTTCTGCCACAAAAAACTAAACTTCCTATCCCTATCATGAAAACAAATGGATGGAATCATCACCATATCCTCACTGGGCATTCTTATATCCAGAGAAAAATTGTGATCCTGCCAAGAAGTTACCCATTGCTTCCAACAGAGTAACAGAATTACAGCAATTCCTGCCTCCAACATCAACCCAAAATCCCCAAACTCCACAATAATTAATGTTCCATCCTTCATATTTGCTAGGCCCTAACAAAATTCAACATCCCATAGGCATATGAATGGAAAGCAACCACTCCAACACAGAACCATATCCAAGGCATGACTTGTTGTCCTTGCCCCAGTGTTGATACCTCACTTCTTACTGCACATCCCAGAAAAAATTCCCAACCTTCCTTCCCTCATCCATTCAAATTTGTACTTAACTGCATGTGAAAAATATAGTCCAGATGGATAATCCCCCACAAACCAATACCAAACAATGCAACAAACATACAATGTGCAACAAATTAGCCCAAGTGGAGCACTCCACACATTGTCCTCCACCTCAACCATAAGTAGGTATGCTTGCAATCCCTACCATACCACTACATGAGGGTCTCCATGATCAGGAGATATTGTATTGAATACTTTTTCTAATTATCATTGCAGCTTATCTCTTGCCAGTGAATTTGCCAAGAGAACTCCAATCAACCACCTCCCCCCTCAAACATTGACTGAGTAGTGAAATACCTGGCTGCAATCTCAGGATGGGGAGACCAACCACCCTCCATCTGTTGATAATTCTGCAGCATCCACTCAACATAACCATTATCTACCAACAAATATATTACCATCAAACTCTTCTGACTGCCCAAAAAAGCAGTGCTTCCAAAAGCACACCCTGATTAAACTTCATGGTTTTGTTTTTTATGCACTTATCCTCTCCCCAGAACAGCAAAAATGAAAAATGAAAAGAAACACTAAACAGAAAAACAAATGAGGCACTGAAACTCCCTCCATACCTGACCCACAATTAGCCACTGTCAACACATTGCTGTCATGCACAAAGTAAATAGGGTATCATTGTCATCCTTGTACTGTGCTATTTTCAAAAACTGACACTGCTCTTTTTGAAACACAGCAACCAACCATCACTTTTTCAAGAGCCTATCCACCCCTAACTCCTACCTACCATTCCCAGTACCTATATGTGGGAAAAAGAGGTACTATGGTACTAGAAGAATATTATTTATTGTTTTTTCATACATGCCACAGAAAACAAATTTTCTGAAAAACAAAAAACCTTTAGTTTTTATATGTTCACTATCACTATGTGGGCAGGCCAAAGCTCTTTGTGGTAGCAATCTAGTAAGTTTGCTATTTTTCAACACTGGAGATTTTTCATACATGCTTTGTTCGTAATTGATAGTGTGCCCTCTGCACATATTTAGAATTGAAGTCATTAAACTACTTACTGCTGTGTTTGATTTGAAAATAAATTAATGAACAGGACCTATTATGTATCGAAGTTATTTTCAGCTATTGACTGGAAATCGGGGTAGCCTCTAGTGACTGCGGGTCTCTCCATCCCGTAACATTTTCTAAACCATGGTTTGTTTTTCAAACAAGTTAAGGGTCACACTGGCCATGAATGCTGGTACACTGTCGAACTTAGTCATATATATGGCACTTGGACCATTCATCAACAAGCGAGCCATATCAGTTGTCAATAAATCCAATCCTGGTTGTTCTTCCGCCATCGGCTCTTTTCCTTTCCCACCACTACCTTTGTTACGAGGCCATTGAAACATTAAATGATCTTCCTCTGTCTCACCAAAAATGGACCTCACTTTGAAGCGGGGACAATCACTATCACTAAATGACATGTCAATTTTGAACCCTGTGATGAGATATACACCTTCTCGGAAAAGACCGATTTGTTCTTTGAACCGCTCTTTCAGTCTCTTGTGCAACTTCTGGGCATCCAATGACGAAAGGCCTTCATCCTTAGCATGGCCTGGAGCAGATCCAAAGCTACCTTTTGCTGATGCGGGAGTGGTGGTGCCTGCGCCAGACAAAGCATTCCCTCTCATTCCAGTAATCGTTTCCTCAGCTTCTTCCAGACGTTTCTTCAACGAATCAATTTCTTTTTGATATTTCTCTCTCATTGCGTCGGTTGACGGATTGGACTTGAGATGAAGGACCATCGTTGTCTCCGAATTGTATGAGCCTTTCCCAGCCAACGTTT
Organism: Thalassiosira livingstoniorum; assembly: GCA_036939595.1. Classification (NCBI taxonomy): domain Eukaryota; phylum Bacillariophyta; class Thalassiosirophyceae; order Thalassiosirales; family Thalassiosiraceae; genus Thalassiosira; species Thalassiosira livingstoniorum. Next base: position 4,161 of record JALLOT010000328.1, on the reverse strand, counting down.
CTGCTTGGCAGGCACGTGATTCTGCCGCTTCTGCCTTGGCCCGTTCTTCCATGAGAGCGTTTCGAAGCTTGTGAAATTTTTCCAACACTCGTTCGTGTTCACTTTTGGCACTTTGTTGCTCTGCCTGCAATGATTCTAAATCACTTTCGAGTTTTTTATTTGTTTCCGTTAGAAGCTTGACTTCATCCCGGGCAGAAGTCAAACTGAGCTGCAGCCCCTTGGTGGATGGAGAAGCATTTTGAAGGTTGGATCCAGAACCTTTCCTCAACCCAGAACGTCCAGCTGAAGATGCTTTCATTTGGGATGATTGCTGTTGCTCATAAGTATCAACTAATGAGCGCATGCTTTCTGACTCACGTTGCCAAATCTTCTGTTGGTCAACGATCTTTCGATTTTCCTGTTCTAACTGACTTCTCTCCTCTTTGCTCTTTTCCAATTCCTTTTCCAAGGATGATACGGATTGATTACTTTCATTCAAAAGTGTCTCCAATGATTTGCAACGCCTCTGAAGAGATTCTGATGTCTGGGTAATACGTGAGTTGTCTTCCTCCAGATGGTGAATTTTAAGTTTGAGCTCTTTGATCTTTCGCACAACTGTTGCAACTTCAGGAGGATGAGAGTCCTGGGGCATCAATGTTGCTTCATTTTGATCAATCAAACCCTCGTCCATGATCTCATTTCTAAATTCAACCCACCTCCGATTGACTTCTTCTCCTTCGTCAATCTGTTGATTCAACTTTCTCAACTCTGTTTCCAATCGTTGCACCTGGCGCTGTGACGAAGTCGTCCGTTCTCTATACTCGACCATGTCCTTTAAGCGATGTTTCAAATCATCATTTTGACGCACGAGTTCCCGGTTCTCTCGTTCTGTTTCTGCAATTTTGATTCTTTGTGCCCGCAGCATTTCTTTACTGGTTTCATTTACGGCCTCCGATTCTGCTGGTTTACTCTCGATGTCTTTCATAGCTTTCAGTTCAGCATCTGACGCCCGTTGTTCTGCCGATGCGACGCGACCTTCTGCGTTTTTCAACAGTTCACTTAGTTCTTCTACTTGATTCATGGCAGCAGCCAATCGTTTCTGAAGCATTTCGCACTTATGTCTTTCTGGAGACTCCGTCACTTCATCAACTTTCCCTGCTTTTTGACTTTCCAAGTATTGCTCCTCATACCATTGAATCCGATCCAACCAATCCCTCTTCGAATCTTCCATCTTTTGTGCATGAAGGTCAATCTGACCCCGCAGAGACTTCACCAATTCATTCTGTTGATCGAACTCTTCGGATGCATCGGCAAGTTGGCGTTTGAATCGCGCTTCGGACTGCCGGGCGTTCTCAAGTTCAATGGCTCGCATGGATTGTGAGTGTTCGAGTTCGGCTCGGAGGGAACGGATTTCTGTTTGAAGTAGCTTTATCATGGGCGATGATGAGGCTGACGATGGCTGCGAAACTACCGCCAAAGCATCGTTGGCGTTGGAGGGGTTGGTTGTTCGTGAGGAGAATGGTTGGGGAGGAGAGTTTTCATCATTGCCTGATAGGCGTGGGCGTTTGCGATGATCCATTCTGCCTGGTCGTTTGTTAGTTTGGAAAGTTAGACCCTTCGTTGATGGTAGTATGGTAATAGTTGATCTTAGTTGGGCCACCAACCACCAACGCCGCCGCCGCTGAGATGATGGAATGACTGGAAGTGGTAGGTATCGTATGCTATTATCGTATGGTATGGTAAGCAAGGTATGGTAAGGTATGGTAATACTTCTTACCTAAAGTGTTAGTGGTCAGTAGTGGAATAAATAGTAGTTCTCTATCTCTCACCTGCATAATTATTTAGTTTTCCCAACTTTTGTGGCTGTGGGCTACAATATCATTTGGTCCAAACCAAGTACTTTGTGTTAACCAGTTTCCAACAGAAAAAAATTAGAACAATAATCTGGACAATTTTCACTTCATTTTCTCATTAAAAGATTTTACATTAGTTTTATAATATTTTATGACCAAAATCTCAAAACTTGAAAAAAGTTTCTTGTAAAATCTTGAGAGAACTGTCAAAATTACAGTTTTTGAACTCTATTTCCCAGTAACCCCCAAAATCCATGCCCATCAGATCAATTGACAATAACATGATGTTATCATAAGCTGAGGGTAATTTTTATAGCATGGTGCTACTAGTTTCATGGATATCATCCCCAGACATACTGTTATGAACCTTTCTAGACCAAAAATTTTGTGCTGAGTTCATTTATCTTATTCTTTTGGTCCACAGTGGGCCAGGACATGGTGTTCTGGATCATGATTTTAAAGCTTAGAGAGAACTTTCAAGACTTTAGATGCAGTCTCAAGAGTTGCCTCAAGACTTTACAGAAAGTATCTAATCAATCTTTGCTAAACCCTTGTTTAGCCTGGTTGATGACATTAATTTTGTGGACAAGTACTACTGAATGTGTACCAATTTAAAAAAGTATATTGCCAAAAGGTTACATCCCCCTCGCAAACCATTCAGAGGGGGTTTCAACCCCCACCTTTTGTATAATATATGGAAGAAACAGTATGGACTGAAATCAAATTGAACTTAAATTGAGCAAACAGGTGTTTTGCTGGAGGAGGAGTTAGTACAGACTGAAATCAAATTGAACTTAAATCGAACAAGCATGAAATTTGGTGGAGGCTGATAAGTTTGACAAAAATTAAATTCTATGCAAATTGAATTGCCAGAAATTCAAGCTGGGCTCTCAAAAATCAAAAGTTGTTTTTTCATGTAGAATCTAAACAGCTGAGTCCCCTCCTGAATGGGTTACAACAGGGTTACAAACCAATGAGTGATCAAAACTTTAAATTGTTACATGTTTTGTAGTAATGGCTGAAATTAACCCAAACTACCCATGGTGGCTACACTGCTATTGGTAAATAGCCTATATGCACCATGCATCATTGAAAATTATTAGGCATTGGCACATTTTAAGATTTTCTATAGCAACAATATCATCAGCATTATTCTTGACAGTAGAATTACTGTTGAATTTTTGATTGTTTGGTTGATTACCAAGAAGCAGAATACAATACAATAGCATAAAGTAGTGACACATGTTAATGAAGTCAAAAACTGATGTCAGTGCCACTGAAATACCAGTATGATGAACTCAACCTTTACAAGCAACAAAATAGTTGTATCGATAGCCTCATGAACAAAACTATTTCCTTAAATGATGATGTCTCCACTAGAAATTTGTTGAGAGCATTTACCAGCATCAGCAATGGCAATGACAAACAAGTCAAAGTTCAATGGTTATCCGCTAGAATATGTGAATTTAAATTTATTGACACCATGAAAGACGACCAAAAATGTTTCTGAGGTTTCTTTTTTGTTCAAAAAAAACTTTGTTCAAATATTGCTACCAGGTACAAAATAATAAAAAAGAAAAAGTAAGTGTACATAAGTAGTTTTACATGTATTTTTACAAAAGAAACGAAAACAAAATGATTTGAACCCACAAAAATCTTTGTCCTCAGATTCACATAGCTTTTTTAAACAAAAAAGTGACTCAGTGATGTGTTCAACCATGAATAAACTGACAAGTGTTCAAAAGTTCTACCAACCAAGCTAATTGTATGTAAAGTGTAATGTATATTTATTTTGTGTATTAAAATATTTTGCTTCTACTGAAAATTACATCATGTAAAATAGAGATACAGATTTATTTAGTTTTGAATATAGGAATATCTTTGAATTTTCTACACAAAATTCTCTTTGTATAGTGCTATTTGAAATGTTCCAGAGATAGCTAAAGGGCATAAAAATGCATAACCTGAAGAAACATACTTCATATTATTTTCTTATAACCAAAATTGATATCAATACTACTTAGGTGCAGCCAATTTTGCCATGAATCTGTGACTGGGTCTGTGTTGGAGGTTGAAAAAAAACAGTTCTATTTTCACACTAACCTGGTTTTCTAATGTGAGCCTGGTTTTTCTGGAAGGAAATTGGTTTTTCTGACAAGATCCTGTTCTTTTTCTCAAAATCTCCCTACAAAAAATTCAATGTGAAAATTGGTGAGAATCTGATCATTATGTTGTTTAAACTTGAGAGCTGCATAATTTTTTTTCAATGTGTGTGAGTGCACATGGGGGAGTTTTTTGGCTTTGCTTGGACCAATCTGAAAATAATCAA